>CM019065.1:201183869-201277393 GCA_009667805.1 Leptobrachium leishanense | reverse complement strand
TTGATATTGAAACCTGAAGAAAAAAAAAACCCTGTCAATTTTGATATAGTTCTTCAAAAGAACTAAATTATACAGGGTTATCCAAAGAGATCCGAATTGCTTGAGAAAGGTAACCGAACGCTGAAATTGTGTTCGGTTACCTTTCCTGACCATTCGGCTATCCAGAGAGTAGGCAATTCGCAAAATCCTGGCGAATTGCCTGCACATACGGTGCCTGTTCGGTGCCTGTTCGAGGGCAGTGAAATCCCCATGAAAAAGCACTGCTTCGGCTATTCAGAGAACACAAACCAGCAGTGAAAGGTTCCCCTAATGCTCTGCCATTCGGTGGTTTAATTCGGCAAATTTATTCAGGAGAATCCCATAGGCTTCAATGTTAAAAATATTCCCGTTTTAATTCAATATCTAATAAACCGTTCATTATAAAAATTCTGCAGCAAAAAGTCTCTTTATTTATATAGATTTTTTAGGATACTTTAAGCATTTTTCTGATTATTTTAAAAAAAATTTAAAGGTCCGATTTTTTTTTTTTTTTTTTTCAGTTTACTTATTTTGTTTGTAACAGCCCTCTTTATTATCATTCCCTGGACCTCCTGTGAAAATTTCAGACATTTTCGCTCAGTAGTTTCTTTGCAAACAGCGTTCATTTTCCCAGATTCATACAAATGGTTTTTTAATTTATTCATGCCTCCTCTACGTCACAGCTGCTTCGGCTCTGTGTGATTCGGCTCCTGTTCGGCTTTTTCGAAGGTTAATCCAGATGTTTTTGCTTGTTTTCATAGTGCATTCGGTTAGTTTCGGTGGTGTTTGCGGCAGCTTTTCCCTGCAATTCGGGACCTTGTGGTGTTTGCTGAATACACCGCAGGGTCACCGAAATGCAATCGGCAAAAGGAACGAATTGAAGAGAACGAAAAGTCACCGAACGTGCGGTGACTTTTCGAATCTCTTTGGATAACCCTGATAATGTGCTTTTTATTAATTTATTCCCAACTTTTCACTTTGTTTACTTTATCGTTAACGATGACTCTCTCAATTAGTTCTACTTATTCAATTCTACACAAAGACTACATCTTCTGCCCAGTTATTTATTACTATAGGTTCTTTTGTGTAGTCAATATTTACAGAAAAACAATTGTGTGTATTGGATCTGATGCAGTTTGTTTTGGGCCATTTGTAGAGCACTACGTGTTCAAAGGTAACAAGACAAGGTTTTTGTGTTTGGATGTATATAATGAAGATTGCAAGACGGCCATTGCGGAGTTTCATTGCAGTTTATTTATTTTTACATTTTCTAGACGTGAAAGTAAGTTTTAGAAATAATGACTATTGTGAGCATTTAGTGTCAACAGCTAATCAATTGTGATCTACAGAGTAGATCTCAGGTACGACTGAGCTAGAACCTGAAAATGGTTTTCTGGCCAATGACCAAAACTAGCTTGAAAGTATATAGGCTTTTTTCCTGATGGTGGAACCCCTTTTTTTTTTTTACCACACTAGTCAATAATCATTAAGAGCACGACTAAAATGTCTGTTTTCAGTTATTCACAGAAACCAAGAATATGTTTTTCTCTACACTAACATTTACATATTTATTTTTTAAAAGAAAATACAGAAAATAGCAGTGATGAAGAAGGGTCAATAACAAAGTCCAGGGAGAAGGCAGGTATGTGACTTCTTGACTTGCTTTCTTTTCCTTTTCAGGTTTATATCTTCTATTTTTCCTATGCTTAAAAATATGTTTTAAGTTGTAAGATACATTTTTAACATTAATAAACTGGCCTTTTATAAGTGTGAATTTTGGTAGAACTTTGTTTTCCCTGGGTTTGGTTTGGTTTTGTTTTTTATCTTAGGATATGGTAAGCTGTCATACCAAATGAAATCAAATGTTTATGTAGTCTAAACAAAATGTTAACACATTGATACAGTGTCAGAAAAAGTATGTTAACACTTGGAAATAATGTTTTTTCTGCCTGAGTTGGTCATAGTGACACTTCTTCATCACAGTCCCAGGTATAGACAATGTACTTCATCACAATCCCCGGTATAGACGATGTACTTAAACTGACAGCATACAAACATTTATAATCTTTCATGTCCTTATTGCAAACTTCCCATTAAACATTCACACTGCTGTAGTAGTGAGTGTTTGGATTTAAGAGCTAGTTGATCCTGCTTTAGTAGCAATAACCTCAACCAAGCGTTTACTGGAGCTGCGGATTACGCACAGAAAAATGATCAGAAGGAATTTTGGACCACTGTTATTTACAGAATTGCTTCAGTTTAGCCATCTTCTTCGGATGTCTGGTGTGAAAGCGGTTTTGAGGTTATTCCACAAAATCTCCTGAGTTAAAGGTTTGTGTTCTGATTAGGCCATTTCAAAAGGTTGATTTTCTTTATTCCATTCTGTATTGCACTTGTAATTTAGGATCATTGTTCTGTTGCATCACCCAACTTCTACTGAGCTTAAGCTGGTGCATAGCCTTTCTGCTAATATCCTGTAGAATATCTTGATAAATTGGAGTAATCATTTTATCCCTTTTTGATGGCAAGGGGTCCTCCTCCCTAAGCGGCAAAGCAGACCCATATCATGACGCTCGCTCCACTGTACCTAACCATTGGGGTGATCTTTTTATGTTGGTATTTGGTGCCTTTTTACACAATACATTGTGCTGCATGTTCTTCCCAACCAAGCATTGTGGAGTGTCATGGTGGTCTGAATGTAAACCTCAGGTGAGCAATGTATTTTGTGACAGTAGCTGCTTGATTCTAGTGTCCAGCCATGGACACAGCATGCCTATTCAATGTTTTCTGTAGAGTAGATTCAAGAACCGATGTTAACCAGCTCTATGGATTCCTTTTTAGGGGTTTAGTCACGCTATGGTTCTTTTCTAACTCCGTGAGAATTGTGTGATGTGCTTTTTGCACCATCTTGGCTGGAATAGGCAGTTAGTTTAGCAGTGGGCAGATGCATATCTAAACTCTTCGAGATACCCTTTGAACCCTTTCCAGCTTGATGCAGTTCCTGATCACTGGTCTTCTGACAGCTCGTTACAAGCATTTTGTGTTAGGTCCGGCGTGTCCGTCGCCAAAAAACGGACTGCGCATGCGAGCAGCCCACAGGTTGCTGTGGAGGTTGGATGCGCGCGCAGCCGGGTGCACGCGCGCCACCCGCCGCAGCACGCCCAAAGCGTCTTACGGCGGTTGGATGCGCGCGCGCCTCCCGCCAAAGCCTGTTACGGAGGTTGCCACGCGCCTCCCGCCGCAGGACCACCAATGTAAGCGCGCGAAAACGCCACACAGCTCAGAGCCCAGCACCGAGCCCAGCAGTCGAGCCCAGCACCGAGCCCAGCACCAGAGTGCAGAGCCAAGCACAGCACAATAAACGGCGCCAAGCACAGAACCAAGCACAACACAATAAACTGCGCAGAGCACAATAAACGGCACAGAGCAGAGCCCAATATACGGCACGGAGCCGAGCACAGAGCCCAGTGCAGAGCCAAGCACACCAGAATAAACGCCACAGAGCCGAGCACAATAAACGCCACAGAGCCGAGCACAATAAACGCCACAGAGCCGAGCACAGCACAATAGACGGCACAAAGCCAAGCACAATAAACGCCACAGAGCCGGGCACAACAAGAGCACAGCACAATAAACGGCACAGAGCCAAGCACAGCACAATAAACGGCGCCGAGCACAGAACCAAGCACAACACAATAAACAGAGCAGAGCACAATAAACAGAGCAGAGCACAATATACGGCACGGAGCCAAGCCCAGCACAGAGCCAAGCAAAATAGAATAAACGCCACAGAGCCAAGCACAATAAACGCCACAGAGCCGAGCACAGTACAATAGACGGCACAGAGCTGAGCACAACAGAATAAACGGCACAGAGCCGAGCACAGAGCCAAGCACAGCACAATAAATGGCACCGACCACAGAACCAAGCACAACACAATAAACGGCACAGAGCAGAGCACAATATACGGCACGGAGCCGAGCACAGCGCAGAGCCAAGCACAGAGCCTAGCACAACAGAATTAACACCACAGAGCCGAGCACAATAAACGCCACAGAGACGAGCACAGCACAATAGACGGCACAAAGCCAAGCACAATAAACGTCACAGAGCCGAGCACAACAGAATTAACGCCACAGAGCCGAGCACAATAAACGCCACAGAGACGAGCACAGCACAATAGACGGCACAAAGCCAAGCACAATAAACGTCACAGAGCCGAGCACAACAGAATTAACGCCACAGAGCCGAGCACAATAAACGCCACAGAGCCGATCACAATAAACGCCACAGAGCCGAGCACAGCACAATAGATGGCACGGAGCCGAGCACAATAAACGGCACAGAGCCGAGCACAGTACAATAGACGGCACAGAGCACAGCACAATAAACGGCACAGAGCAGAGAACAATAAACGGCACAGAGCAGAGAACAATAAACGGCGCCGAGCACAGAACCAAGCACAACACAATAAACGGCCCAGAGCACAATAAACGGCACAGAGCAGAGCACAATATACGGCACAGAGCCCAGCACAGAGCCAAGCACCGAGCCAAGCACAGCACAATAGACGGCACAGAGCAGAGCACAATAAACGGCACAGAGCAAAGCACAATAAACGGCACAGAGCCAAGCACAATAAACGGCACAGAGCAGAGCAAAAGAGCACCGAGCAGAGCACAGAGCAGAGCACAGAGCAGAGCACAATAAACGACACAGAGCAGAGCACAATAAACGACACAGAGCAGAGCACAATAAACGGCGCAGAGCAGAGTACAAGATCCCTGAACAGAGCACCGACAAGAGCACAGAGCAGAGCACAAGAGCCCTGAACTGAGCACAGAGCAGAGCACAATAAAAGGCACAGAGCAGAGCACAGAGCCAAGCACAGTAAACAGCACAGAGCCGAGCACAGTAAACGGCACAAAGCTGGGCACAGAACCGAGCACAGTAAACGGCACAGAGCCAAGCACATAGCCATAAACGGCACAGAGCAGAGCACAATAAACGGCACAGAGCAGAGCACAATAAATGGCACAGAGCAGAGCACAGAGCCAAGCACATTAAACAGCACAGAGCCGAGCACAGAGCCGAGCACAGTAAACGGCACAGAGCCGAGCACATAGCCATAAACGGCACAGAGCAGAGCACAATAAACGGCACATAGCACAGCACAATAAACGGCACAGAGCAGAGCACAATAAACGGCACAGAGCAGAGCACCAAGCAGAGCACAAGAGCACAGAGCAAAGCACAAGAGCAGAGCACAATAAACGGCACAGAGCAGAGCACAAGATCCATGAACAGAGCACAAGAACAGAGCACCGAGCAGAGCGCAGAGCACAATAAAAGGCACAGAGCAGAGCACAATAAAAGGCACAGAGCAGAGCACAATAAACGGTACAAAACAGAGCACAAGAGCACTGAGCAGAGCACAGAGCAGAGAACAAAAAAAAAAACACTAACAAAACAAAAAAAAACTGAGGACCTACCAAAAACGGTGCCCCCTCCAAAGAGCCTCCACAACACTTTAACAAGAGAGCATACAAACAACCAGTGCCCCCACACAAATTGTGCAACCAAGAAAAAAAAAATTGTTTTAAAAAAACCTCACAGCCACACTAACAGGACAATAAAAACAAAAAAAAAAACAAGCACCAATGAAAAAAAAACTTTAAAAAAAAAACACACTAACAGAACGAAAAAAAACCTAACAAAGCAGCCACCAAGAAAAAATAATTTTTTTCTTTTAAAAATACTCACAGCCGCACTAACACAACAAAAACTTTAAAAAAAAAAAAACCTTGGAGGTCCAAACAAAAAAACAGTGCACCCCTCTGCAAACACCCCACAAACCACTTAACCCTTTAAATATAAAACAAAGAAAACTTCACAAACAAAATTTGTTTTAATGGTATTTACAAAAAAATATGCCACCCAAAAGAAAGATGAATTTACAACTACAATCTGTCGCTAAAAGGAGAGAAAATCACACAGAATCTAACACTAATGACATGCCAAACGAGCAACTACAAAATTTCAGAAATAAAAAAAAACAGAAAAGAAAGGAAAGAGCTAATATGGATGATAATGCACGATGTCAAGAAAGAATCAAAAACACATTGGCACACAAAGTACAACGTGCACAAACAAAAATTAATAAAATCATTAACAATGAACAGGGTGATTCAGTTCAGCAACATTATTGTGGGAAACTCGATGTTCTGTACACCAACTGCAATGCACTGCATTTTAATACACACCAGCCATCCAACAGACTATTCACTCAATGCTGCAACAAAGGAAAAGTATACATGGAGCCCATTAAAGTTGCTCCTTTGATAGAAAGTCTAATGACAGGCACTCATAAGCATTCAAAAAATTTCAAACAAAATAGTCGATCTATCAACAGTTCATTAGCATTTGCTTCCATGGGGGCAAACATTACTCCTCCTCCTGGTTATGGACCTTACTGCTTTAGAATTAATGGCCAGATTTACCACCGAACTGCATCTCTTCATCCACACAATGAGGATAACCGAAAGTTTGCACAACTATATATTCTTGACCCCGATGAGGCTGCTAAACAACGCCTCATGATTAATGAAAATTCAAAATGCAACCCTGAGCTCATGACAGAGTTAAGCACTTTTATGGATAAAAACAATCCATTTGCTGAAGCCTGCAAAATGTTATATGAGGTAGAACAAGAATCCTTACAGGAGGCTATACAAAATGGCACTATAACACCAACTGTCACCATGGCGATAGTACAAGATCGCACGGACGATCAACGAAGATACAATGCACCTCGCAGTAATGAAGTAGCTATTATTTTTCAAAATGATGGAGAACCTCCTCTCGAAAGAGATCTTATCATTCATTGCCGAATGCTAAACACAGACAGAAAAACAGAAAGGATAAGCATTTTAGATCCAAACTTAGAGCCGATGCTCTATCCACTTTTATTCCCATTTGGGGACCAAAGTTGGTCACCTCGCATTAAACTTAACTACACCCCTACTACTGTAAAAACCATACGCAGTCGTTCCTCTGCTAAGCCAAGAGAAAGAGTCACTCAAATGCAATTTTATAGCTACATGCTTTCCATCCGAAAAGATTTCAACCCATTTTTAAATGCAGGCAAATTAACTCAACAGTACTTTGTAAACGCATATGTTAAGACCGAAGGTAACAGTCTAAATTATGTACGACAAAATCAGTCCAAATTACGAGTTGAAAAATACACAGGTCTCATGGACCATCTACAAAACGCTGCCAAAGAACAGGGATTGATACCAGGAAAAGCAGTAATACTTCCATCAACATTCCAGGGTAGTCCCAGAAACATGCTGCAAAACTACCAAGACGCCATGGCTATTGTGCGAAAATATGGTAAGCCTGACTTCTTCATAACAATGACATGCAACCCAAAATGGCCAGAAATTTTAGAAAATATTACAGAAGGTCAAGCAGTGGAATACCGCCCTGATTTGGTTGCCAAAGTTTTCAACTTAAAGCTAAAAGAACTACTACACGACATCACAAACAAACATGTGTTAGGTAAACCTGTTGCTAAAATTCATGTAATAGAGTTTCAAAACCGTGGATTACCTCATGCACATATTTTACTCATATTATCACCTCAAGATAAGCTTAAAGATGCTGATGCTATTGATAGCTTCATTTCAGCAGAAATCCCCGACATTCATGCACAACCCCGATTACATGCAATAGTCATCAAACACATGATACATGGACCATGTGGGCCTCAGAATATTAATTCACCATGCATGGCTGATGGTGTTTGCTCAAAAAACTTCCCAAAACCATACCAAGACCAAACTTTGTCAAACATGGACGGCTATCCACTGTACCGGAGAACACAAACAGCTGCTTCTATTGAAGTTAATGGAAAAAAAATCAGTAACTCTTGGGTTGTGCCATATAACCCATTATTAGCTTTAAAATGCAACTGCCATATAAACGTTGAGAGCTGCGCTTCTATAAAAAGTGTAAAGTACTTATTCAAATACATCTATAAAGGACATGACTGCGCAAATATTGCCATCAAAGAACATGCAACGCTCCATCATGACGAGATCACCTCCTTCATGGATTCTAGATATGTGACAGCTCCAGAAGCGGCATGGCGTCTTCTTGGTTTCAAAATGCACCATCAAACACATACCATCGTGCGTTTACAAATCCATCTTCCTGACGAACAGTCGGTATACTTTAATGAAGATAACATCAGGAACGCTATAGAAAGACCACAATCAAGAGACACAACATTGACAGCTTGGTTCACCTTAAACAGAGTAGATGTGGCTGCCTGCGAATTCCTGTATACTGATATTCCACAACATTTTGTATTTCAACAGAAAAATACCACATGGGAAAGGAGATTGAGACATCGAGAAAATAACACTATTGGACGAATGTACTCTGTTAACATAAATTCAGATGTTGAGAGATTTTGCTTGAGATTACTTTTACTCCATGTTAAAGGAGCCACCTCATTTGAACATATCCGAACAGTTGGTGGTGTGCATTTTCCAACATTCAAAGAAGCTGCTCAAAGACTCGGTCTTTTTCAGGATGATGAATTATGGGACTTCACTCTTCACGAAGCTTCAAGTGAGATGATGCCTCAACTGCTTCGAGAGCTTTTTGCCAACATTTGTGCCCTTGCATCTCCACCAAATGCTAAACAACGGTTTGAAAAATATAAACAACAACTCATTGAAGACTTATCAAGACACCCTGGCCACACACCAGACTGCCAAACATGTCTCAATAATGCACTATTAGACATTCAAGACATTTTAATTGTTAACGGGAAAAAATGACAGGATTTCGGTTTACCAACGCCTACCGACTATTCAACCGTCAAAACAACAGACATTTACGATGCAGTTCTTCAAAGTCACATAGGAGTACAAATGCAGGCGGCTTTAAATGATCTACAAAGAGAAACTTTTGAAGACATTCTTTCTGCCACCCAAAACGATACATTACCCCAAAGGTGTTACTTTCTCGATGGTCCTGGAGGTAGTGGCAAAACATACCTATACCAAACTTTATTGCATTCATTTAGAGGAAACAAAGAGATAGCATTAGCTGTTGCTTCTACTGGAATTGCTGCTAATTTGCTAGAGGTTGGACGCACATATCACTCACAATTTAAACTGCCTGTTCCTTTGTTGGACACTTCAACATCTTCCATGAGGCAAACATCTAACGATGCCACAATCCTTAGAAAAGCAAAAATTATAATTTGGGATGAATCAACCATGGCTCCAAGTGATGCTCTCAGATGCGTTGACAAACTCTTGCAAGAGCTCATGAAAAACAACAAACCTTTTGGCGGTAAAACAATTATCCTTGGAGGCGATTTCCGACAAACTCTACCTGTTGTGGCACATGGCAGTCGATCCGCAATCGTTGAATCCAGCATTAAATTCAATACACTATGGGATAAATTTAAGATCATAAAGCTGCAAACAAATGTAAGATCTGTGGATCCAGAGTTCAGCTCTTGGCTAATAAAACTTGGCGATGGAAAACTCAAACGAACATGGCTTCCATCAAGATATATTTCAGATACCACCTAAAATGATCTGCAAAAACTCCATTGTCAAGGAAATTTATGGTGACCATTTACACCCTGATCATATTTCAATGTTTGAGAAAACTGCAATTTTATGCCCCAAAAATTGTGATGTGGACAACATCAATGAAGAAGTGCTTAGTTTGTTAGAAGGTGAGAGCTACACTTATTTAAGCACTGATTCTATTGATGATGAATCACAGGAAGACAAGGATAATTACCCCATTGAGTTCTTAAATGAATTGGCTCCTTCTGGGATGCCAGTTCATAAACTGAAACTAAAAATTGGCTGTATTATTATGCTCCTGCGTAACCTGAATACAAAGAGAGGCCTGTGTAATGTAACAAGACCGATTGTGACAGCTATGCGACAAAATCTGCTCTTTGCTAAAGTATTGACACCTACCTCAGAACGAAAAAACATTTTCATTCCTAAAATTGATTTAGCCCCAAGTAACACCGAACTGCCATTTGTTTTACGAAGGAGACAATTTCCTGTTAAATTGGCATTTGCAATGACTATTAACAAATCCCAAGGACAAACCTTTGACAAAGTTGGCATCTATTTACCAGAACCCGTCTTCAGCCATAGACAACTATATGTTGCATTCTCTCGAGTCAAGAGCTCTGCGGACGTTAAAATCAAAGTCATCGATGGACGTGAACAAGGCTACTTATTACCAGGGACTGATGCATGCATGCTTCACTAAAAATGTTGTATTCAAAGAAATTTATTCAAAATAGTCACTAAAAATATTTAACTTTTCTTGACGCTGCTGTGTTTTCCTTTCCACCAACATTCATACGCACCACACTTATCAATAGACTGCCCTCTGGGCAGGCTTTACACCTAGTATATATATATTATAGAATAAAAAAAAAGTTTGCGTGCAATAATTTTAGATATTGACATTTTGGTTCTCTATTCTGTCTGAAAACATTTTACATGTGGTTTATCGGTATCTTTAAAGATCTGTCCCCCAGTCATTCTTTTAATCAGAATTGAGGATAGGCATCCCACATAATCGCCAAGCTTCAAAAACAATCCACCCTCCGATATATCTAAAAGGAATGAAAACCAGAAACGGCTTATTAATCTACCTAAACAGAGTCATACAGTATGTATTCATATGGGCAGGTTGCTGAATGTAAGGTACACTACACTCTGTTAAAGCTATAGCTAAAATATTCCACTGATTGAATGATGAATTATTTCTCAGACCTAAAAGCAAACAGATTTGTATCCTGGAAAACCAAATAACCATCTCATTTCTTAAAAGTTAGAATTCATTTTAATATCACACAAGGTAAACCGATACATATAACAAATGGATGCTGGTTTTACATTATTCAGGTCTCACCAAAAACACATGAATAAAAGAATCATAACAATGTATTGCTTTATTTGTCTCTGGCATTGATATTTGTTTGACAAGGCATCTGCATTCCTATTTTATGTAATGCCCTTTCCTAAGAACATTTATATAAATCTATTGATTGCCTAGAAGATCACCAGGTGCCTCCTAGTGGCAAAACAAGATTTTTTTTTAAAAAAAATAAAAATTTGCGAAGGTAATGGACAAACCCTCTGGAATTACATTTTCCAATGTTAGAGTTAGTGTTTTGATAAATTGACTATTTCATTTGAAAAGAAGTTATACATGAGAACTTCCTTATATTGCCTTTGAAAACTTTGTTTTCAAATATGGCATTTATTGAGGGTCTTCAGTAGCAATAGGTGAGGGAAACTGAAAAAAGGAAAGGGGAAAACACCACAAATGAGCTATTAGCCAGAAATCAGATAAAGGTCCCAGTGTTTGGTAGGAGTCAGCCCTAGTGACTGGGTCGCTATCACTTCTTATAGCACATAGCAAACAATGAAGGGCAATGCACACATAATACCAGGACAGAAGTAGTAGACAGGAAGGGTGCTTACCAGCTCCAGAGTGACCAGCTGGGAATTCCAGCAAATTGAAAGGTTGAGACTAGGCTCTACATTCAGACGTGGCAGTATATTGACCATTTAGAATAGCAGCATGTAACGTTATAGCTCTAACAATCAAGCCTTGGGAAAGGCTGCTAATCCAGCCAAAATGATGCCAGCTTCTGTCGTAAATATAAAATAAATTGCCACATTTGGAATAAAGTGCCTGGTTGGTTGTTTTGCTACTACCTCTTTTGAAAGAAAGTGTGAAATTGAATGCCTTAAGATCAAGATTATTCGTAATCAACGTAAATGTACAGGCAGTATTATGTAAAACAATTTAGGGTGGGGTCAGACGAGCGCAGTTATCACGTCCGTGTTGCCGCACATTTGTACGTCCGTGGCAGCATAACATTCTGACCAATGAAGCCCCACACACGAAGTAAGTCCGCACAGAAGTGCGGATGCATGGCGGACGGGGCAAACGGACGCAGGTTAGGCAAGAACGTAATACTGCTAGAACGGACGTGCGGAGTGCGCCACGTCTGCAACGTCCGTGTAGCTTTGTGTGTGAGTGATGAAACAAGGTCAGATGGACTGCATTTATACGTCCAGCATTTTTGACGGACAGAATGTTTTTTCATTGTAATTTAATTTTCCCTACTACATCAGTCAAAAAATACGTCAGTGAAAAAAACAGACTGTGTGGCCACTACCTTGTTGTCAGTCAGTAAGTACGTCCGTACTGCACGGACGCACAGTCCGTACAAAATGCACTCATCTGACCCTAGCCTAAGACTTAAACCTGATGTGGTATGGTATTTGAAAAGATCTTTTTACCCTATATCAGCATCGAATGAAAAGGAGTCATTACTGGACACGTTTACCACAGATCTAACTGCCAATCTCCAACATATAGGAGAAATATTGTGGTTAAAATTTGACTTGTAAAATTTGACCGATACGCATCTGGTTCCCTTTTATCTAAATTGAAAGACCTTCACCAACCAGAAGGGTAAATTTCATACTTAATAAAGATCCCCCCGATAAACAGAATAGCCATTTTATTGTGGGTTGGTGCACATTTAGATATTTATAGCATAAGGATAAATAGTCTTGTTGGAAGGCATCAGATGAATATTGAATCCGCCACTGGTATTTTCTAGTCTTTAGAGTAGGCAGTCAGAAAACCAGCATGACTCAAATAAGAATTTCAACCATAAATCAGAAATTAATATGGTGCCAGGAAGATCATATTGTTCAGCTAAATGAAAGTAACCATAATTTATCTGGAGTTTGACTTGGAAGAGAAGCTGATGGGTCTCCCCTTGTGGACCGTACCATGGACTCGGCCCGAGACTTTCAAGACCATCTCTTGACCTGGAGCCTCCCTCGAGACACAATGGACATGGAGGAGGGTACGCTTCTCACATGCTCGGACTTCGACACAACCCAGGCTTTACCCCTGGTGTATGTGCTGCCCTGACACGCAGATTTGATTTGCCAGACAGGCTCATGGTCTTTGATTATTTACGAGGGACTCCCGCCTTCAATTACAGCTCCTGATAGGCATCCACCCCTCACATTCCTTTAACACTTTAATTATACACAGATCAATTCCTACCTTAAGTCCCTGAAAGTATGCTTCAGCCTCACGCTCCCCCCCACACCTTTTGAGAAGTTCTATAGACTGGGATTACCACTTTTTAGAAGCATATCGGTCCTTTATAGCATGTTGCAATCCTCTAACGTAGACCCCCCCTACATGTCAAGATAAGTGGCATGCTCTTTTGGATTGCACTTCCTCGGATGACGCTTGGGTCATGACCTTTGCATTAATACACAAAAGCTCACCAGCGTTACGATGCTCCGAGAATGCGTAAAAGGTGCTTTCTTTCTGGTATTGGATGCCAGAATGGATACACCGAATGATACCGCACCGAGACCCTACCTGCATGTCGACTGACACTTACCTCCATGTCTGGTGGGAATGTGCGTCTATTCGCTCTTTTTGGAGGATGGTTCATGATGCTCTCACGCTCATCTCCGGATTAGATGTTCACACCTGCCACTTACCTCCTTCTGCAGTGTCAAGCATGCATAAAACGGGTGGCGCCAAGACATATAATGGCGGCCAAACTTTTAATACCATTACACTGGGGATCGAAGACAGTCTCCTCTTGACAAACTTTGATTACGAAAGTTGAATCGTTGCGGGCTGTGGACCGCCTGGGGGCGGTAGAACGAGATCAAATTGAAAACTTTACATGGCTGTAGTTTTTACATGTTTCAGGAGGCCTGAAGATTACAACTTCCTCCACTATTGAAGGATTGCACGCATTCGTGAGGTACGTTTGGGGTGGACGTAGTCCGTTGGGTTGTTCCCCGGTGGTTGGTCCCCTTCATATCTCACTGCCGGTCCTGATCCACTGAGCCGCATCCCCCCCGTCTCCCCCTTTTTTCCTTTTCTCTTTCTCTCTAGTATATTGTGAATCTATACTGTACTTTTTTCTATACTGCCAGGTTCGTCTTTGAGAATTTTATGTTCTGTTACCGGGGCGGGTATATAGCTACTGGAGATTTTACATAACTCCTGTACCCTGAGGCATACGCTATGATACACATATGCCAAGTATTGTGACACCTGCTCTAGTCAACCTGTATTTTTCCCCAGACAATTTCCTATGTTTGATGCACATTGTCAGTTACTGTAGGTTGATGCTGGATTGTCCATTTTTCCTTTCTAGTCAAACTTTTATTACACAAAAAAAAGTAAGGAATTATGGGGGCGGGGGCGGACGTCCGTCAGGGAATAGAATGCCTATTTAGTAATGTCATGTTATAAAAGTAAAAAATTTCGGGAGATACAGGATAGTTTAGCAGATTTTTTTTTACCCCACATTTTAATATACAGTGGATGCTACTACATGTGGTAAAATGTTCATAATTTCTGTGGCATCCACAGTAAGGAAATAATGGGATAAGGGGTAACACACAAGTGACTTAAATATACCCACTGCAGACTATTGGAATAATAAATGTGTGAATTGATTTTCAGTTCGCTCTTGTATAAATAAAAAAACACAAATATTGCATTTGTTTGAGGCAAGCAGAATGATATACGGACACTTGATAAAATAAAGCAAACCAATAGTTAATAGAGTCAAAGACACAAGAAGCATTTATGCTCCACTGTAATTTCCTATTCGTTGAAGCAATTCATAGAAATCCCTGCAGATGTTAATCAGCAGCTCCTTCCACGGAGGCCAAAATAGGATGCCTGCTAAGCCTCGTTCAGCCTGAGTTCAGATCATTCAAATCCACTTTCTGTAACAGCTTTGGCTCTTGTACAGCACAGCTGTTTCCATACAGTTTGCTCTACCCTACCTATTCCGGGGTAGGCACTTTGATCCCGGCTCGTGGCAAGAGTGAAATCATGATACAAGGCGATAAGACAAATACAGAAGACGTTATGTGTAACATCTCCTATAATTAACTTATTGATAACTGTGGAATAGGGCCCTTGGTACGTTTGCCTGCTTGGGAACAGATTGATTACCTGACCATGGCCATGTCTCACTGGTCTCAATGTCGCATATTTCTGGAATCCTGGAGGTTAGTAGAGGGATCATGTTTCAAAATAATTTCTTAATGCAGTCAAACCAGCAATACTCATTTAAGACCGCAAAAATATGACTAAAATAGGACTTATTTCCACAAACTTTCAAACATCCCTTAAGCTGCTGTTTATTCTTATTACGGAAAAAAAAATGTCCAACACATTAGGTCCAAAAAACCCCCAAAAAAACCCATAAATTTAGATGAACAACTAATTATAACACTGGTATCCACTGTCATCCATAAAACAACCTCATTAGGCAAAGGATTCAACACTTGTATTGTTCGTATTGGTATAAAATTATAGAAGATTGTATTAAAAACAGTGCAACTGCATCATCTTCTGTAAATGCCTCATCCACCTGGAAGACCACAAACCCAGCTGGAGATGCCTGGCCAAACTTCCCCTGAAGCTGTGGCCATATTAAAATAGGGGTTACAATACGTGTTTTTGATGCTTCAAAATTAGTCATCTTGAAGCCAGCAATGGGAATACAGATTGTGAAAACAGCATTCGGTTTCCAGCAATAACCTGAAAACTGAGTCATGTCTTAGAAAAAAAGGGACCATGGAAAGGTTTTCAGGTTAACTCTGAAACATGCATCCTTGGGACGGCGGAGATACATGGAGTAATTGACAGGGACTGGATGTTGTGCATAAAAAAAAATTATTGGATAAGGAAGAGGTGAGGTATGGGAGTTCTCCACAAATTATTCCCATGAAGCATTTCAAACTACATAGAAAGGAGTAGATGTGGCAGATGGCGGCATAGATACAGTGGGTGGTGCTTCCTTTAGGGTTTTGATATAATAACACCTCTGTTTTTGTTAACATGACACCATTTTCAATTCTGACCAATATTTGCCATGCCCAGATTTAGAAAAATACCCCTTCACATTCACAACTTGACATATTGTTCTATGGCGTCACTAGACCCGTTTATATTGACTTGTATTTGATAACAAAACAAGAGCCATTTTTCCAGCTTCTCATAATCGAAAAATGTCCATTCTCCACTTTATATACACATATATATATTATATATATATATATATATACTATATATATTATTTTGCGGACTGGCAGAGGCTGTGATATGTGATTGGCGTTAAGCGGAAATAAAGACAAAATCCGAGAATCACGGCACATCAGTTCTGCCATTATTTCTAGTTAAAGCCCAAACTCCAGTAAGCCTCTCCTGCATATAATAGTGGCTATAAGATCTACCCTTCCCCTTTTTCCCCCCCCCCTCTTTCTTACGTCTACAAGCCATCTGTATCGGTTGGGGCTCCGTATTGTACTGGGTATATTAATATGTAGATTTTTCGCCAACTTTTGTATATTATTTCTTGTTTGCATTTTTCTAAAGCGGAACAAACATTTATATTTGATGAAATAACGACAAAATCTTGATTGTTTGAGCATGTGTTTATTCATGCGTTAGCTTAAATGATGTTCACAGGTTATCACAGAAAACAAAATCCACAAAATGCCATGTGCACAAATATTTTAAACTATATTTTAAAGCCTCAAATTTACAACATAAAATTTAAAAAAGTCAAAAGGATAGATGACAAATCTTCCAAAGACATACTCTACAGCATTTTAAAAATCAAAGCCGAAGCAACAAAAGATCTTTTGTACAACCAGATTATTTACACAGAACTCTACTACAAGTTCTAACTTTTTGAAAAACAGTCTTTTAAATATACTGAGCAGCATATTAAATTAGTCATAAGCACATTTACGAGGCTGTGATCAGAAAATAAAATGTATTTTTTTTTATAAAAACATAACCTGCCTGAACAAATAACTTATAACATACCTCAGCAGCCTAGACAGTCAAAAAAACAAAAAAAAACACAAATACAAATAACATTTTACCTACCATCTCTCTTCCAGTAACAAAACAGTATGTAACGTAAAACAATCAGTGTATTTGTTTTTATCTTTACCTTTACTGCACATAAAATCCTGAGCACAAGTGGGCACTATGAAGCACAACTTTGGTCAAGTGTGTATATTAATAAAATAAAACAAAAAAGGTTTCTATAGCCAGTTTGAATTTGTATTAAAGTGCAGGCATATATATTAATACCTCAAAATTAAGATTATACATTGGAGTGCATAAAAGTAATTAAGGTATCTTTCGCCTGTAAGATTTGCTTACATGAAGAATTTCACAATTTTCTTGTTAGTGAAGTATATAGAGTCAACATACACTTGGTGCCTTGACAACACTGTGCTAACAGACCATACAATAGTGCATACTCAAGTACGTAGGTGCACAGGATAACAAGCCATAGCAGAATGCAAAGCTTTTTTATGCAAAGCATTGCAATGTTAACAAGACATATTAAGTTAGATACCATTTCCAGTTAGATCCAAGATACATAATTCCAGTTATGTTAAGTAAATGCCCAAACGTGTCAGTAAAGCGCATATCACAGTATCTTCTTAAGACAGCCTCCGAGGTTCAAGTTTAGTTGCTGGCAACATCTTCACTCGTATCACCTGTATCCGATAACTGCCCATCCAGTAGACTATTAATTCTCCAAATCTTCACAGTTTGATCACTAAGGTGGACAGAGGATAGAAGAAACCAGATGAGTAGCTGGTCAAATCACAAAATAAATAAAACTATGCAAACATGATGTAACGAACGGAGATAGATAAATGTATAAAACAAGTCTTCTGTGTAAAATCCAAAGGGTCAAATATAGTTATCATTAAATTGTCCCTGAAATGGTTTAAGAAGAAAAAAAAATGGTTAAAAGAAACAAAGAATGAAACCCTTAAAATCCATAAATATTTTAGTTATATAGAAATTATTTTTCTTTATATGTAGCATTTGTAACAAAACAAAACAAAAAATTCTTACTCTGATGCTGTAAAAATATGACTGGAGTTTGTACATATCGCATTTATAGGGCTATCATGTCCTTTGAGGTCTGCTATTGATAAAAACGTGTCCACATTCCATAGCTTCAGAAGTCCGCCTCGACAGCCACTTAGAAGGACAGGACAATTGGGTATTATTCCAAGAGCACATACCCAATCCTTGTGAGCATTTGGAACTTGCTAAAGGAAAAAGCAAAACATTAAAAGTTTTCTTATTTTTTAACAGACTTCCAATATATAGCTGTCATGTCATCTTAGTTTGGGAACCCACCAAGGAACTCGATTATTGTGAAAAAAATTAACAGAAGAATCTACATTTCTTCTCAAATTTCTCGGTTGCTTTGTTTTACGGTATCAGTCAAATGCACCAATATGACGAACGCCTGTTTTTAACCACTTGACTGCTGGTGACGTGCTGAACACATCCTCAGCTTTCCTGCTAGCGTGTGGAGGACTCACTCTGTGGTGTTGCAGTCCCGCTACTCGGTGCCAATCTGACACTGTTCACAGTTCTTCCTGATGTGACGGACATCTTGACAGTCCGTAATTCGATAAGAATAGAGCTAAGTAGCTCTCTAAGATTGTGAGTGTACTGTACCTCTAATCCCCTATTAACCCTATCGATATTTTGTTACGGATTGATCTGCACTAGTGCATTGTTCCTGTGTTTATTTTTTGGGGATAAGATTATCGACTATACATCCAGACCTGGGTTAAAGATATCCATAGGAGACGTTATTCTCCAGGAGGTACAGAGACTTCGATTTTTTTAATTCTCTACACTTTGGTGTTATCACTGTAGGTTTAGCAGTTCACACCATGGAGGAGCGCTGTTCTTTCTTTCTCCAAGTCATTTTTTGTGGTGAAGGGAACACCACACCCTGAAAGAACCAGTAGTGATCCTATTTTTTTTCAAAGCGCCATCTATACATCCTGCTGTATTCCTATATCTTGTCAGCCCTGCCTCCAGGATCTCCCCATGCCCACTGACAATCAGAAAAGGGGCTCAGACCCCCCCCCCATGGAATTCCATATGGGGCAGATACAGGGGTCCTTTGGATCACTCTATCCAAAGAACATTGGAAAGGCCAGGGCAAGGCCTTTCCAAAGATACCATGCATGACCAGGTTACATGTAAAAATATATATTTTAATTCTAATGCAGCACTTTTTCAATTATAAAGTGAACAATGATACTCCACTAACTCACCTTCTCATTTCCCACAATGCCAGCAAGGGTAAGGAGATGGCACAATGCGTTAACAAGCATTTGTTCATCAAAAGACCTAGAACGCCGCACTGCTGTGAGGAAGACAGGGGTCCTTTAGAACCCCTGATCGGATTTTTACACTGTACAAGCAAGGTGTCATTGAAAAGGTCAGAATTTGGCCTTTCCAACTGTACCAAATATTATCATGTAATGTATAGAAAATAAAAAAAAAATTAAATGCTAAATTTCCTGCTTTCCCCTCATTTCTGAGGCGGTGGCATTATGTGCTTCTACTTTTAAAGCAAACAATGCTGCTGGACTAACTCCGCTTCTCATTTCCCACATTGGTTCATCACCTCCACATTTGGTTCCTATGTGTAATAACGTTTTGCACCATCTAAAACACAAGCCGCTGCACTGCTGTGAGAAGAGTCCTTTGGATCTCTGTATTTCCATTCTTTACATCACACAAAGTCATGTTCAGAGTCATTGGAGTCTGGCCTTTCTAATGGTACCAAACATAACCATGCAAAAAAAAAAAAAAAGTAACTTTTTTAATTTAGTTTTTGTTCCAAAGCAATGACATTGTCCATTTGTCACTTATAAAATGAGCAATTCCACTGCATTACTCACTTTCTCAATTCCCACACCGCAAGCAAGGTCAGTGTATTCTATAGTCATATTTAGAAAACGCAACAAAATGCAAAAATTTAAAAATTTAGTTTTTTTCAGTCTTGGTTAAAATTTTCAGAAACATGCAGGTTCCCATTTCTAATTTATTTTTCCTTTTACAAGAGTACCTCATAGAATATATAATAAAGGTTTGGATGATAAAATGTGAAAAAAATATTATACAATCTGTTGATAGAACTTTTAAAAGGAAATTTACATTTTCTTTCTAAACTTTGTTAAAATGTTCTGACGAAACATGACATATACAACTAACAGTAATCTAGTTTGAAGCTGCTGAAATTTTTTTTAAAAAAAAATTTGTCTGGGCCTTGTAATAAAACATGACTTCAAATCGTGTTTAAACACGGTCAAAATTAGCTCAGCACACAGGAGTGAAATGGCTCAGTGTAGGGGTTAATCTAGAAATCTATTACCTGAAGGAGGTCTTTTCGTGACATGTCCCATTTCTTTATCCCATTATCTCTTGACCCACTGAAAAGGTGGTCTCCGTTGATAATGAGCGCTTCAATGCCATCGTAATGTGGTGGTTCGAAACAGAAAGTAGGGCTTACAGTGCCAAGAGCACCTTCACTCATCTCAAACATCTGAGAGGGGGGACAATTACACATCTAAATTGTATTAATTTATTTTTAAATAAAGTAAAAAAAATGTCCATGAAAAGAAACAGACTTCATATTACAAAGTAATTTACAGTACTTATACAGCGCCAACAGAATCCGCAGCACTTTACAATGAGGGAGTACAGACATGACATGAGACATTATAAAAAAAAAACACATAAGGAACAGACAGCCCTGCCTGTAGGATAATTGCTCTACAACAGAATAATAAATAGCAAATAAAATCCCTCACATTACTTATTAAATTATTTTCAGTGAATATCTTACCTGCATGGTTATAGTTTAAATGAAAACATAACCTGTGTAACTTTATAGACCTGATGGTGATGGACTTGTTCCACTATGGTTATCAGATTTTATTGCATTTCAAAAGTTTTTATACCTTTTACAAATAAATCTTTCACTACCAAGTTCTTCTTGTTGAAAAATAAAATACTATCGTTTGAAACTTGGAATGTCGTTAACAATTAACTACATCAGGGGTGGGAAATGTCCGATCCGCAGAATCACTTTGTCCAGCCCTTAAAGCCCCACAGAAGGGGAGGGGGGGTGTATAAATCTCCTCTCCCATGGTCCTTTTAACGGACCTCGGCGCGTGTTGAGTAGTAGGATGAGGGGGCGGTGATTATCCCCGCTTACCTCACTCACTGCTGCACACCTATCTTTTTTCACGTTGCGGCCCTCATCATCCGGGCGCAGCATGAAGGAGGATCAGGCGCGCTTCAGCGAGTGAGGGAAGCGGGAATAATACCTGCCAACCTCATTCTATTTGCCATGCGCTGAGGTCAGGTGACAGCATCATGGGGGATTGGAGTGAAATTAAAAGGGGATGTGGGAGTGTGAAGCCAATTAAATGGGGAGGGGGTGAAATTAATTGAAGGGGTAGGTAATTAAATGGGGTGGGGGGGGGTGTTAAATGAATTAATTTCACCTCCTCCCCATTTAATAAGTTCCCCCCATATTTAATTTTTTAGAGGTTTAAAATTTTTACCTTAAGACCACAAAATAAAAAAAAATAAAAATAAAAAAAATCTTTCAGATCAACCTTACAGTAAATACAGAAAAAAAACAAAAAAAAGAGTAATTATAAAGAATTCTACCTAAATATAGCGGGCTAAATTTTAAGTTGTTAATTCTGTATAGCCCTCAAACGATGGCCTAAATCTCCAAATGGTCCCGGTCAGAATATAGGTTCCCCATCCCTGAACTACATGGTAAAAGGGCAATTTTCTGTAGAGATTGTTATTCCAAGATAGTTAAAATATAAATTTGCTCATTTTTAAATTTTCATGACTTTCTTCATGCGGTTCAGAAATTTTACTCTACGAAAGGTTATAAACATCAGACGACGTCCCTTATCTTGCACAAAATCAAATTAGGTCGGTCTTAGCACAAAGGCAGAAATGGACTTTGTGTCAAATACAGTAAATGTGAAAGAATGAAAATGGTCAGATATCCTACGTATGGGGATTTGTAGTTATGAGATTATTAGCAATGCAGCTTCCACAAAACAGCAATAGAATATAAAAATAATATCTGCATGTAGCCTAATGCCTGTATATGGAAATTCGAGTAATACCTTGTATCTGTACTGTACATGGAGTTTTAGCAATTACAGCAAACTGCATTGTATTCCTGTGCAGTAGATCGCAACCCCAGAACTCTCCCTGTATTCTGACCTCTCTATGGCTGCTGTCATGCACCAAAGTCTTTTGAACATTTACATGGTTATTCATAGAGAATCGAAAAGTCACTGCAAGTCAGCGATCCTAGTTCGCCGACCCTGCGGTGTATTCAGCAAGCATCACAGGGCCGCGGTACTGCAGGGAAAACCCGCCGCAAACCCGACACTTACTGCAAAACCTGCCGAACACTCACCGAAACCCGCAGAAAACGCTGGATTAACCCCGCTGAACACGACGGAGAAACCTGACTAGCCGCCGATCACAGCGCAGAGCAGCCGCTGGAAAAACCCGACACGTAGATGAATGCGGTGGAAAGTAAAAACAAAAAAAGTACGCTTGAAAGTTTGAAATTCCATTTTCAAAAAAACTACTGAACGAAAATGTCTGAAATTGACATATAAGATCTAATGAATGTAGGGCTGAAACTAATCAATTAAATGGACAACTAATCAGGGATTAAAATATTTGTCAACTATTTTAATCATCGATTAATCGGTGTCGATTAATCGTCCTGTGTACAGCACACACTGTTTAGAGTCAGACTGAGTTGAATGTAAATAACCTCAGCTTCGGAGCTGATTGGAGAAGACGCGCCGCTGCTTTACTAGCTATGATTTAGCTCTAGGGTTATGTCAGACACAACCAGTTTGTTTTTATTCTGTTTACAACAGTAGCAAAACTAGAACATAAAACATAGGATACTGCCACTGGGTGTAGGAGCTCTATGCCGGTGTTTAATCCTTACTTGAAGCTGGTGTCCTGTGCTGCCACCACCACACCCTCCCTGCCACAGCCTCTTTGGTCGGGGAACTGCCATTCCCTCCCTTTGGTCTGATCCCTTTCCCCAAACTCACTCCCACACTCAGATCCGGTCTTTTGTCCATACCCACTCCCTCTCACACTCAGGTCAAGTCACTTGAGCAAAGTCACTCCCTTCCACCTCCAGTCCCTCCTCCAACTCAGTTTCTTCACAAAATTATTTTAAAAAAGGTACAATCTACGCACCCTGACCACTTCAGCTTATTAACCGTGATTTTATGCTGACATCATCATGTATGACCAAGTGCTTGTAGCCGCGTTCATTTGAGAAAGCAAACATGGGCTTAAGCTGCGCATGAGGCATCAACCCATCCTTCTGACCAAGCACTCACATACCTTGTGTGCAAAGTACACAAGATACGCAATTTGCGTATGTACGTACGAAGGTTACGTACACTACGCAAATTTCTTATGAAAAAAAGAGGGAGGGGGTTGTGGTTATTTTATTTTATTAATTTTTTTACATAACATTCCTATTTTTTTTACCCGATGAATCGATTAATCGAAATAATAAATCGGCCAACTAATCGATTGAGAATAATCGTTAGTTGCAGCCTTAAATGAATGATAATAAAAAAGGGCTGTTACAGAAAAAAACTATATAAAAAAAAAAAAGATTGCCAAAAAAATCCCAAAAATGCATAGAAGATCCTAAAAAAATAAATCTAAAAATAAAGACTCTTTACAGCAGAATAAAATAAACGGTTTATTAGAGTTAAAACGTGAATATTTTTAACATAAAAGCCTATGGGATTCTCCTGAATAAATCTGTCGAATGAAACCACCGAACAGCAGGGAAATTCGGCAACTTTTCACTGCTGTTTTGTGTTCTCTGAATAGACTAAGCATTGTTTCTCTATGAGGATTTCACTGCCCTCGAACAGGTACCGTACGTGCAGGCAATTCGCCAACATTTGGCAAAATGCCTGCTTTCTGAATAGCCAGGAAATGTAGCCGTACGTTGAATTTCAGTGTTCGGTTACATTTCGGGGCCAGGTCGGCTCTCTTTGAATAACCCTAATAGTTACAATGAGAAAGGGAGATGCCATTTGGAGCTTCTTAAATTTATACTCCACTAATTCAGCTTTGACAGTAACTGCTACCTACAATTGACTGGGACTTCTATGGGTAGTAAAAGGTCTCCATAACAGTCCAATGTTTTCATGACTGATCTGGAACTAAAGTTCCTGGACACTCACCTTACAAACCACACAAATATCTGTGATACATTGATGACATTTTAATCATATGGACAAAAGGAGAGAAACACATTCTAGACTTTCACAATGCATTCAATATGTTGCACCCAGCTATCAAACTCAAGATTAAGTGGGCTGCGATACTGGTAAAACTGGCCTCAAACTGATTCTCAGGGTTCTCGGATTCTCTGTGCAACACCATCGAGAACCATCAGGAAAATACATATTGTACCCAGGTAGGACATCACTGTAATCAGACAGGACACTCCATCCACAACCACAGGCTTAAAGTTCTCATTAAAGTCCTCGATGGAAATTTTAAAGACTCTTGAACGTAGGATATACAAAATAAAAATGATCACATATTTTAACACTATAAAAGGAGGCAAAAGAAATCGGTGCTAAGGAGTATGCAAATAGAAAGACAGGAGTGCCTGAGCTTGGAGGAAAGGTGGTAACCCTAAAAAAAAAAATCTGAAAGAAAATAAACATACCCAGATGAATGTGGTATGATGTACCTTCGTGCAGGTAAAAGGAAAATTCTCAACAGGATGGCCGCAATGGCCTATACACAAATTGGTGGCTCCTCTCTACCACCATGAAGGTTTTGCTTCTTGATGAAGCCGTTTCTGATCCCTTACTTTAACGGGGAAACGCGTCGAATTTAAAATATTTGGCTGACTATCTCCAAAGCAGTCAACCATGCGCAATCTTTAATGTTTTTATATTTTTTGTAACTGTTCTGCACTTATCCTCAAATGTGCATCCTGCAACTCAGGACCTCTGGCTATGAATGCTAAATTGTGGCTCTTTGCATTGTTATTGCAGGTATAGGGGCGCCATAACCTGCTTAGCATTTGCCCTTTCCTCATACAGCAAGGGATGGTCTGAAAACATTGTTTCCCAGTTTGTAACAAATCTGTCCACTGTATTATTTCCTTTTGCTTTACCAAGCACAGCACACCCTTGAGTTTTCTTTTATATCTTTCCTATATATTACGGACCCTCGAAGGCCCGTTGTTTCCTTTTCTGCGCGACAGATTAACTACTCTCTGCATACTGGGGTGCTGTGCTAATGTGTATGTGCCTGAAAGCCAAGGGGCCTTATCCATACCCCAATTCCTTATATTTACGTCTTGTACTACCAGGATCTGTGGATCCTTGTTATATTACTCTATTAAAAGTTAATTTTTATTCCTTGTTCACACCAATTTGTGTATAGGCCATTGCGGCCATCCTGTTGAGAATTTTCCTTTTACCTGCAGGGAGGTACATCATACCACATTCACCTGGGTATGTTTATTTTCTTTCTAACTATAAAAGGAGGACCTCAAAGCAGACTGTGGCTTTTCAACTCACTAACATAATGTCATGTAACATTCAGCACTGTACCTGGTTTATGTGTTTTTTTTCCCCCATTCGTTTTTTTTATGAAGTGTCATTGAGTCCTTGCCCTTCAGACACCATCAGATGCACATCATGAGGTTTATCTCTGTTGTTTTATGTGCCTATGATCTGTCCTTTGTTTACCCTTCGTGACCATACTATTCCACTATTTACGACACCCATTCCCATCCCCCCGCCCCTTCTGCTTGGCTATTTATTTTTCAATTCTATCATTTTGCCCAGTATAGCTTCCAGACCTGAAGAAGAGCGTTATATTTAAAAGACAAACTTAAGAATATAACGTTAGTGTGAGAAAACAAAAAGGTATCACTACATACTGCTATACTCTCGTGTCTACCAGAGGACACAATAATCTTGCATTAAAAACGTATACAAATTGTGTTTTGCATGTTAGATTTTGGCGCTAGGTTTTGAGGTTTAATTTTATTACAAAAATAGAGTTGGTTTATGGAAGTGAAAAGGTTAATTACAGTACTTAAGATACCACCCTTTAACCTGTGTGAATAAAATATTCATTCCCTGAAAATGCATAAAGCAATAAAGTTTTTGATTAAAAAAACTTAGATTGTGACTATAGTACTAATGGGAATACACCCTTGCATATACTAACCTTGATATAATGATCCTTCGAACCTGTGATGATTAAATCTTGGCCATTGGCCATCTGATCTACAGTAAGACACATAACTGGTCCAAGATGGCCAGACAGTTTCCCAGTGGACTGAAACCTTTAAGAAGAAAAAAAAAAAAGGTTTTGCAATTTCTAAAAAGAACAAGCTCAATGGTTAAAAGCTGCGCACGAGGTCAGTGCAATGTACCTAAAATTGTCATACATTATACAGTAGATCCGATTCAATAACAATACTGTGTCTTTATAAGTGGTGCAGACAACTGACCTTGTTCAGAATTCAGATTTTATTGAAAGACATGATGGGACATACAGAAAATGGACAGGATATAAGCATACAAATGCAGTATCAAAGAACAGTGATTGTCAACATAAGAACAGCGCATTTGCAAATCCAAGAATACGTATGTAGGAAGAAGGAACCAACTCTGCCTTCTGGCAATAGCCTAGACCAGTGCAAAGTAGAGAAAGCTGAAAGAGTTGTGTCAAACATTCAACAAACCAAAGCAAACTGCAGAAGGAGGATGATACAGGTAGGGAAGGGTAGGCAGGAAAAACAGGGGTATGGGGGGCATACGAAGGAGCAGGGAGAGAAGGACAAAAAGAAAAAAAAACACAAATGGGGAGAAGAAGAGAAAGCAAAGTAGAGAGGAAGGCAGGAGTGCAAAGGCACCCAGTTGAAGCATCCGAGAGTCGCGTCAGCCGTATGTCTGGAAGCCCCATTAATGAAATTTCTACCGTCATTTAATTTTTGTTTTTGCATCACCAAATATTGTCACAGTTGCAGCAATGGCAATTTTGACTGTTTGCAACAACAGCAAACACCATCTGTTTCTGAATATCCCCTCTAAATGTCCAAAATTTATTTGACACCAATAAGACGTGATACCGTCACCAGTGCAACAAGAAAGGCTCTGAAATTTTTATTTTTGAAACTTGTGGTTCTGCAAAGAGAGTATATATTTGCCCCACCTTTTTGCTTCTCCTTTTATAGACTGCATCAATGAAGTATGGCTGTTGGGACCACACATGGCATATATAGGTATTGTAAGCCTTATACCCCCAAAGAAGAGCATACATAATATCATAAGGTAGTTCATATAAAAATGTGCTCACTGGGTATCAACCAAAAAACGAGCCACAGCAGAATGTTTCTCCTATGGATGCAAGTATGAATATGTGCAAGTTAGGGCAATGCCATCATATTTCAAGAAAACTCCCTTTCAACTGGAGTAAAATGTGACAAGTCTAGTTAGAAAATAAACAAACCATTAAGACAATCAGTGAATTAATTTTAAAGTTCACCATCAGTAAAATGATATTGAACACGGAAACGATTTATAAAGCAATCCGTGTAACAATACCAATAATAAAATACGACCAAGATACAAACATAATGGCGATTCTCATTTACATACAGGGTTATAAGTGGTGAAAATAAGGAGAATGGCAGGAGAATGAACAATCTAGACCAAATAGCTGATTTGGAAAGTGAGATGAATGGGAGAATTTTTCTGGTTTGGCTATTTTGACCTAGAATTTTTCACTTCTCCAGCCATTCTCCTGGTTTTCCCCTCTCTGAATAACCCTGATAATTTTAGGGGCTTACTTTTTCAGATCCCACATTCTCACTGCATTCCCAGCAGCTGCATACAATACAGTGCCTGTAGGGTTCAGAGCAATTTGATTAATTTGATTCTCCCCAGGAGGAATAGTCACCGTCCTGTTTTGACTATTACTGCATGGATCCAAAGTATTCACTTGGCCGGAAGACCTAAAAACAAGATAAAATGTTCATGTACACAATCCAAAAAACTGCTTTGATTACCAATGGACAATTTTATGATGTTACTATGCCTTTTGTTTTATAGTCAAGTAAACCTTATAACATAAACAACAACCAATTTCACCTACCACTTTGTGCACTTCTCCACAATATACCCACACATTTATCTTGCCCCATCCGTTTCATCACCCAAATTGGTGCCTCACTCAACACCTTCATTTGCATCTCATAAATGATTTCTGCTTACACCATCATAAAACCTGTATACAACATTTGAATATAAGGCAGAGTATGAGGAGTGTTTGAAAACAGCCATGAGGAAAAAAAAATGCGTGGGGGTGGGAGAGCGCAAAAAACACCACATCCATAGAGGAATAGAGGTTGAGTATCCCCTTATCTGGAATTCTGAAAGGTTACAAAATTCCACATTTTTGGAGCACCCACATGACCCAAATAGTGCAAAATTCTACACCTGAACCCATGTGACATTGGACAAAATTATCAAAACATTATATAAAAATTACATTCAGGCTATATGTATAATGACTAAATGAAATATGAATTAACTTCTTGTTCAGACATTAATTCAATTGCCTAGACAACTTCTATGCAAATATTAATATTCCAAAACCTGGGAAGAGGGGTATAAATAATAATTTAAAAAAAAGAGTCAGTTTAATGTTCTGTTATATGATGCTCTGATTTTGGATTTGTCAGCTGTCCTTATTAAAATTAATTTAATATCAATTTACAAATGGCAAGCAATTCTTATTCCTGGACTGATAGCAAACATCAGGGATGCATAAGGCAAAACCTACACAGTATATTTAATTTACAGTTTATTTTACTCTCAAACCTAATTTTAATCCTATCTATAATATAATTGAGTAAGGCTTGGCGTGTCCGTCGCCAAGCCTTACTCTGCGCATGCGCGCGCAACCAGCGGCGGTTGGTTGCGCGCGCATGCAACCGCCGCGGCACGAGCCGGCTGTGCGCTCGCCGCGGCGGTTACAAGATGCACACAGCAGCCGGGTAGAGGCTGCGCTCGCAGCCTCTACCCGGCAGCCGCGCGCATCCATCCCCGAGCGGCGAAGGGAAAGTTCCCTCGCTTCCGCTCTTTGAAGGACCCAAGCTGCGGTCACATGACCGCGGCTTGGGTCCTTCAACGACCGGAAGCGGGGAAACTTTCACTTCGCCGCTCGGGAAGGTAAGTATGAGGAGCTCATGGGGCGGCTGTCCGAATGCCGATAGAGCATTCGAACAGCCGCCCCATGTCTGGTCTGAGCTGGGGGGCATATAGCCATGAGAGGTGGGGGGCAAATATCCATGAGAGGTGGGGGGCCAAATATCCATGAGAGGTGGGGGCCAAATATCCACGAGCTGGGGCAGTATATCCACGAGCTGGGGCAGTATATCCACGAGCTGGGGCAGTATATCCACGTGCTGGACAGTATATCCACGTGCTGGGACAGTATATCCACGTGCTGGGACAGTATATCCACGTGCTGGGGCAGTATATCCACGTGCTGGGGCAGTATATCCACGTGCTGGGGCAGTATATCCACGTGCTGGGGCAGTATATCCACGTGCTGGGGCAGTATATCCACGTGCTGGGGCAGTATATCCACGTGCTGGGGCAGTATATCCACGTGCTGGGGCAGTATTCCACGTGCTGGGGCAGTATATCCACGTGCTGGGGCAGTATATCCACGTGCTGGGGCAGTATATCCACGTGCTGGGGCAGTATATCCACGTGCTGGGGCAGTATATCCACGTGCTGGGGCAGTATATCCACGTGCTGGGGCAGTATATCCACGTGCTGGGGCAGTATATCCACGTGCTGGGGCAGTATATCCACGTGCTGGGGCAGTATATCCACGTGCTGGGGCAGTATATCCACGTGCTGGGGCAGTATATCCACGAGCTGGGGCAGTATATCCACGAGCTGGGGCAGTATATCCATGAGCTGGGGCAGTATATCCACAATAGACTGCCCTCTGGGCAGGCTTTCCACCTTGTGGTTAATAAACTACTAGCACTGAACTAAACTAAAGCACTGAAGGCGTTACAGCGCAGCAGACAGATTTAGAGATTAAAAATGCATGCGGCTGTTAACCACTTCGCTGCTGAGGACGCGCTCAGCGCGTCCTCAGCAGTCCCGCTGGTATGCGGAGGACGCGCTGAGCGCGTCCTCCCATCGGGGTCAGCGTTCGGCCGGGTTCCGGCCGATCGCTGGCCCCTCCGGTGCGGGCTGACATCCTGGATGTCAGCCCGGCATCCTGGATGTCAGCCCGGCATCCGGACCAGCAGCCGCCAGAATTAGGTGTCATCGCGGGGGCGCGATGACACCTAATTCAGGCGCCCCCCCCGCATGTGTGGAGGAGGCGCCTGAAAGGGAGGGGGGAGGTCCTTCGGACCTCTCTCCCTCCCGATCGGCGGCGCACAGGGGGTTAACCCAGGCATCATTTGGAAGGGCACAGCCTGCCCTTCCAAATGATGCCTGGCATTAACCCCTGGGGAGCTGGATCGCGAATCGGCGCTGAAAAGCGCTGGTTCGCGATCCTTTCCCGGAGCTGGCCGACATCTTGGATGTCGGCCAAGCCTCCGGGAACTCCCCCAGAGGACTGGCGTCATCGTGCGTAGCACGATGACGCCAGTCCTAGACTTAACCCCTAACTGCCACCAACTGTGGAGATGGAGTTCATTGGAACTCCCTATCTCCCGATCCGTGGCAGCTAGGGGTTAAATTTTGGTATCGTTGGATCGGCCAGAGCATGGCCGTTCCAACGATACCAAACATGAAAGTGAAAAATTTTGTAAAAAAAAAAAAAAAAATGAAAAAAAAAAAATAAACACTTTTTTTTTATTTTTTTTGGTTTGTTAATGCAGCAATATTGTTCCCATTTCAATTATAATGTGAACAATGATGCTGCACTAACGATTTTTGTATGCAGTGCGTTTGTTAAAAATAGTGTCATTTTCCCCAAAAAAAAATTTAACGAGACCCCATCTCTAATTTTTTTAACAAGCGCACCCCATACAAAATATAACCGCAATTGCTCGCATGTTAAAATGTGGAAAAAAACACTTTACACATTGTAAATTATTGAAAATACATATTTTATTGCATTTTTTGTTATAATATACAGACATGACATAACGTATACATATAATAATGACATATTATGAATCTACTGAGTCTGACGGAAAGAACGATATATAATATGTCTGGATCATATACTAAAATAAGCCTTCAAAACACGTTTAAACATGATGCGCAAAACAGGTAAAAATGACCTCAGCATAGGGGCGGGAAAAGCCTCAGCAGCGAAAGGGTTAATATCAATCCACGGTATATTACCCTGGGCATGTTGAGGGCTTAGATCTTTGCAATGGAAAAGTAAAGTATTGACAGAACGTGCACTGCAAATGATTGTAAAGGACAATATGCAATTTAAAAAGAAAAACGAGTGTATGAATTAACAACTTACGTAAGCGTCCGAATGCATTTAGCAGAGTCTCTAATGTCCCACACCTTAATGTAAGATGTTGAAACCGTGAACACTAGACTGGTGTAGTTACAATACTTCACAGACACGACATTATTGGGATGGCCACCGAGTGACATGATTTCTTGCCCAGTGACAAGATTCCATACTTTACAAGTGCGGTCTATGGAAAGAAAGAACAAAAGACTTTCAGGCCTAGAAAAAAAAATATATAAATTGTATGAAACCGCTCCAGGCAGCTTTGTCTCTTAAACTCATTCTGATTATAGCCAACCTGTCTTCTGTGCCTTAAGTGTGAAACTAGGGCATAACATTCCCATTGTGTTAAAGAAAAAAAAGGATCTATAATACATAGACAGCTTCAGGATTAGTATAAAGAAAAGGAGGGCAGGTCTTCTACAATTTACGTTTTATATGATTTAACTGTTACAAGGCATTCGTATTAGGCTAGGGTCAAACGAAAGTATTTTTACACGCGAACGTAAAAAAGTGCGTCCGAACGCATTGATGTATTTTTTCACGGAATATACGAAAACGGTCATACGATGCGCATTTTCGTGCGTATGTTTTACGAATCCAAACCAGGAAACTTTTTGCGTCTGGACGTTATGTTGGCCGGACACGAGCAGGGTCTGACGTCTCCAAATCACACACAAACACACACACCGCTAGCGGGCGCAGCGCACTCTGTACGTCCGTACTAGGGGTTCTGCATTCTCGAAAAAATGCGTTCATTTTCCACTTGCATTGCGCGGCCAGACTTTCGTGCAACCGTACTTCGTATATTGGCTGTCATTGCCCGTCATTTGCTGCTAGTGCGGCCGTGATTAAGTGCGCCAGAACGCACGTTTAAAATGCGCTCGTCTGACCCCAGCCTTAATCTAAATGACACTAAGATAAAGCAAGAGATCGTAATTTCAGAGTGTTAAAGCTTTATATCCTCATACATTTATTCTTCAGCCAATTTTATGCTCACAATCTAACTTTAAAAGAAGCAATATACACCAATTTCAACCTTCGTGAAATCCAAACAAACTTCCATTTACTCCAACATGAAGACCAATGATCTACAACATAGTTTTTAAGGCAAAAAACATTAGCTGTCAACATGTATTTATAGCAGTTGGAACAGTGCGGCTGACCTTTAGATCCAGTAAACAGCAGATCGTCAGTAGCATCTACACATAGCACAGCCTTGTTGTGCCCTTCAGCTACATGGGTGCACTGCAGAAGCGATGCCTTGCTTCCCTTGGAGGTAGGAAATGGGTTAATTATGCCCCTAGAGAGGAGAAAAACACATTCACTGTAAGACAGCTCATTAAAGGTAATATTAGATCTCCTGGCATTCAAAAGTACAATTTTGTTCCGCTCTTATGTGCACATGCAATGGAATCGGTAATTAAAATGACTTGCTATCACTGACTTTCGGATTGCTGAAAGAGAATGAAATATACACACTTCAATTGGCAAGGCAAATTCCAGGCAAACTGAAACATTCTGCTTTTCTGTCAATTATATAAAAAAAAGTATACATTTATTGCGTGAATGAATAATGCATCAACAAAACCTTTAAACACCTGTGCCTACAAACGAATCTAAACAGAGAATTCATAAGGCAATCCTAGTATGCACAAAGCAATGTATTCACAAAAATAATTGATGTTTTGTAACACTAACTTGCACTTCGTGACCTGTAGGAAAAAGCAAGCATTATGCTAACTGTAGCCCTGGCCTCATTGTTAGCTGGGAATACATAGATAGCACTTGGTTTCAAAGTGCATAGAAAGGAATTTCAACTTGTTTTGAAACAGCATGTTGAATTATATGCCGTCTGTCCACAAGCCCTCCAGAGATCATTTGGTAAGCTGTTAAGTACTCAACATAAGAGCCCTATGAACAAAACCATTAAAATATCCCTGTCATTTAACAGAACTCTGCTTTCAAGAAATTATACAGAAAAATGACATGTCATATCGTAATAACGCATGTCATTATGACTTGATTGTTCGGTGATCATGTGTGCTTTAACCTATTCTATACATACAGCTTGCGCTGCCAGCACACAATCCAAAGGGCTGGTTGTATCAAGATACGAGTAAATCTTTCAAGGTGTTAAATCCATTATTTGCATAAGCTTAAAAACCTGTTTCTACAGGGCATTTGCGTTAAACGTTACATGTTTGAACAGCAAAGTCAATTTTTTTATAGTAAAATAACCATTATAGCAGTAAAAGTAGGGATTTCCAGCTGTTCAGTGCCCCCCCCCCATATCCTTCCAACCCCAGCGATATTGCTTTTTGTAGCAGAGGTGTTTACTTCATCCACACAACTGTCACTTGTCAGGTGAGATTTTGAATACTCTTCCTCCTGGGGACCAACACGGGGAACGATGACGTCAGCCTGCTTTGTGTGCTGACATCATCCTATCTCTGAAAGCTTGCATCAGCGAGCATTCTGGGAGAAAGCAGTCGAGGACTGGCACTACAAGTGCAGCACCAAACCATTGCTCTGCTCAGGCACTCACAACCTGCATACTTTTTCACGCAGGTTATGTAGGATTTGTAATTTGTCTAGTGTACATATGAAAGTAGCGTACACTGCGCAAACTGAGAAAGAAGCACCATGGACTTCTGCATTTCAGAAGTCACGAGCAGAAGAGGAGACCCAGCATAAGCCAAGGGAGATAAGGAAAAGTATTTACACGCACAGAAATGAGATCTATCTATCTACCTACCTATCTCATTGGGCAGAAGCTGCTAGCAGAGTCTGTCCAATTTGAGAGGAGAAAAGAGGTGGCCAAACTTTTTATAGCGCGTCCCTAGCATTGCTAGGTTAGTGCCTAAAACAGAATGTTACCAAAGTATCTTGGTTTCAAAACCTGTGGCTAGTAGTGTGTATTTTACTGATACCTTCGCAAATAGAGCTTCAGGACCAGCCTTTGGATCTTGAGTGCAAGGTAACAGTGAGGTACGAAATAGCTAATCACCTGTTTTAGCCCCTTGTTTGTTTATTTTGAAACACATGTAATCTCTCCCAGCAAGATTTTATCTATTCCATCTAGCATCCCTCATTTCATTTACAGCTACCCCGTCTTAAATATTTTTTCCCCAGCCTATGAACCGCTTCCACCCGCAAACTTCATGTGTGACATACCCTCCTCTTATTAAATATAACATAGCCCTTGCTGAACCCAAGTCAATTTGCAGGTTTATTCTACTCTGAGGACACAGTACATCTCAAAAATCCTGTCTAGAAACAAGCAAAGGGGCCTGGAGGTCAGCAGAGGCAATAAAAAGGTGCCAGCTGAGACAGTGCATTGCATAGAAGACATTAAATCCTATGCTTCAAGTAGGCCCTATGGCAGTAGTATAATGCGGTCCAATTGCTATAAGCACAGCTAGCTTCCCTGGGGTAACCTAGGCCTACATGGCCAATGGATTGAAATTTGATACAAAATATTTTCTTCATAGGGGATTAAATAAAAAAATTAAAACAAAACATTTTTAGTGTAATAATCGTAAATTCTGATCACTTCGGAATAGATCACAGGTGTCAAAGAAAAAAACAAAACCAACCCAACATTCATTTGTAATCAATAAAGGACATTAAGAAAACCGTAGAAAGAGGACACCATACATATTAAACATAGAATCTTAATAACCATTCTCTGCGATATTCTACACCCTGATATTTGTTAACAATGGTTATTTGACATTGTGCTTAGACACTGCTATTCAACAGCTGCAAACACAATACTGATATAAGTATACATGCAAAATTTACACCAATAACAGTCAACAGATTCTCAAAGAAACACATTGAAAAAGCCAAGTGAACATGCAGATCTACAAGCACGGGCTGCGAAAATAATAGACCACAATGTATTTACAAACAAAACAAGCGTAATTAAATATTGACCCTGCATTATGGGACATAAGAAGCAAAAACAAAGTTAGTAAAAAAAGGAAAGGCATGCAGGAGTAAAGGGGGAAATGTACAAGAAGGAAATTTGTACCTGTGTACCTCGGACAGAGAAGAATCACTTTCATCAGACCTACAAGATCAGTAATAAAAGTGCAAGAGGAAAGAGTAGATATCAGAAGGTATTGTCGCCTTCCCAGAATAACGCGTACGAGTGATATAAAGGAAAAAAGGAAGATACCACACAGTAAGGTTTTCCCCCAAGAAACATAATTATTGCTTCTATTGGTGTTATTAAACTTTTTTATAATGTAGGAGAGAAAGATTAAAAGACATTATATAATAGCTAGTTGTTCAAGTGTATACCATTTCATAGAAAGTCAGGGGATGGCTACTGTATATGGCCACTCTAGTGTTAACCAAATAGGTTTCTGAAAACCTGGTAAAAGCAAGAATAGGTATATAGATATGGATGTCACATATTTTGTTTATCTCTGTAGAATGCTCACTTCCTGAAGTGTTTTGCAGCAACTGTTAAAATACACAGAACGCATTATTATAGGTACAGTTGGAAATGTGTTGTCTACACACTCCGTTAATACAACAAGTTTAAGTCTTGAAACTTGATCATGGACCGTGATAGGCCTGCATGATAACTTGCGTAAGACTGTTGGAGGGGTGGGCTGTGGAAATGAGGTGTCCATAAACCAATGGAATGGTGGCACCCAACTATGCATAGCAGGCAATATATCAGTACCGCGGCGTGTCGAAACGGATGGTTTAATGGAGTATTAAAGAAACCTGAATTATAGCATCACTTTAAGGCTATAGATTTCAATATAGCATACCTTTGGCTCAAATGGGCAGGTCGAGTTAGCCAATTTATTTTCAATATGTTAGATCACATGATACAATGACAGTGCCCTACAACCTCTAGCCGTAGCATAATTTAGCCATTAAATCAAAGCAAGCTGCATCTGAAATTTTCACGACAGGCATAATATCTTACTTGTGCCTCACAATAAAATAAAACAAAACAAAGAGAATAAAATGTTTAGTCTTTCAAAATCGATCTTTCCCAAACTATTTGCAATACAACTATGGTCAATGTTGACTGTATAGTCATTATATGAAATATAAAACGCTGAAAACAAACGTGCTGGATACTATGCCAAGAATGAATATCAAATATGAAATTAAACAATCATCAGTAACACATGTCACGGCTTAATGAGATTTTACATGTGTACCCAACTCCTGTGGTGAACACCTCTTGTTGCTACCTGCACTCTCTGGGCCCTCCTTCGTCCCACCATGTAACTGTCTGGATTGGAAACATGTCACTAACCGCCTCTCCCTCTTGCTGTCCTCTAATTCCCTACTCTACCCCCTGCAATCAGGCTTCAGTCCATTACATTCAACTGAAACTGTCCTCCAAGTCACTACAGACCTGCTAAAAACCACGGCCACTATTCTATGCTCATCCTGCTTGACCTCTCGGCTGCTTTTGGCACCGTCGACCACCCCTCCTACAGAATCTTTGCTCTCGGTCTGACACTGCACTCTCTTGGATTGACTATCTGTTTAACAGGTCCTACTCTGTGTCATTTGCTGGTAACTCCTCCTCCTCAATGCCTTTAGCAGTTGGTGTACCCCAAAGCTCTGCCCTAGGTCCTCTGCTCTTCTCTATCTACACCTCCTCCCTGGGGAAAATCATTAACAGCTTTGGCTTCAATTACCACCTCTATGCTGATGATACATAGATCTACCTCTCCACCTGTGATCTCTCTCCTCCTGTCCTTTCCAAAGTCAGCGACTGTTTATCTGGCATCTCCTCCTGGACGGCCTCTCAACACCTAAAGATTAACATGTCCAAGACTGAGCACCAACGAATACCTCCCTCTGATGCCTCCCCACCTCCTGACATCTATCAGGTTGATAGTTATGACATCTCCCCATCAAACCAGGTTCGTGGTCTCAGAGTTACACTTGACTCTGCTCTTTCCTTAATCCCCCATATCCAATCTCTTTCCTCCTCCTGCTGCTGCTACCAACTACGAAATATTTCCAGAATTCGGCCATTTCTTCCCGCTGACAGCACAAAGCAACTCATCCACGCCCTTGCAATCTCCCAACTTGACTATTATAATAATCTTCTAGCTGGCCTCCCTCCTACAATCCATGCTGACTGCCTCTGCTGAAATCCTCCACCTCACCCGCAGCTCTGTCTCTGCCACTCCTCTCTGAATCCATTCACTGGCTCCCCATCCACTGCAGAAATAAATTCAAAATCCTTACCCTGACCTACAAAGCTCTCACTAACTCAGCTCCCCTCTACCTGTCCTCACTAATCACCAAATAGACCCCAGCCCGCTCCCCAAGCACAAACAGTGACCTGCACCTAGCTTCTCCCCACATCACCTCTTCCCAAGATAGACTGCAGGATTTCTCTCACGCAGCCCCCATCCTCTGGAACGCTCTACCTCGTACTGTCAGACTTTCCCCTCCTTCAAAACGCTCCCTTAAGACATTCCTATTTAGGGAAGCCTACCGCCCAACTCACTGATGTAACCAGTCCATCACTCTCATCTTCCAGTCCTCTCCTCCGGTTTCCAACCCCCCAACCCTTCTAGGTTGTATGTTCCCACAGGCCTTAATTTCCTCCTGTAGGGGTTTGTCAAAATGTTGTTCAATGTATTGTAACCCTGTCTATATTTTGCCCATTGGACAGCACTGCAGAATATGCTGGCGCTTTATAAATAAAGAATAATAACTGGCCAGCAGGGGATTAGGTGAACAGTCTACAGGAGATTCTCCTCATCAATCCTTAAAACAGATGCTCTGCTGGTGACACTGTCTCAACTCCGGTCCCCAGGACCCACTAATAGGCTAGATTTGCCGGTTATTCTGAAGGACGGCACAGGTGATCTCATTTGCTGGTCAGTGATTGCAATATTCAGTGTGCATTTCCCTAAAGTGGTACTTAAAATCTGGCCTGTTACTGGGTCATGAGGAACGGAGTTGAGAAACACTGTCTAGACCATAAAGGTGTGGCCTGATACCAGAAGGGTTGAAAATATTTACAAGTTAATCATTAATGCTGAAGGTTAGACTCAAATGTGCTATCCTCTGCTGTGTGACTAAGTGGAGTCACAACTTCTCATTGCTCGTCTAGCAAGATACTGTATATTTACTCCCCATAAACCTTGTATAAGAAGCATAAATGCAGCTGGAGCTGGAGAATATGAGTGATGCCCAGTTGCTTATAATACACTTGGGCTGTAAATAAAAATAAAAAACAGAATGCATCACTTAACACCAGCTTTTAGGAGCCATTAAAAAGTAAAAAGTGTACAACTTACCTCATGTGCCTTTGTGAAGATAGCCTGATCCATCGCCCCCTCCTGCCACAAAAAGAAGGACACTGAAAACAAATAGTTCTTCGGTGTCCTTCCACAGTAAAATGAAATCCCTTGAGATTCTGATCACGGGATCTGGTGCGAGTCCACAAGACTCCAGGACAGAAAAACCAGTAGAAGCACATTGACCAATAACAAGTAATTGAGTAGGTATTAAGAAGGCACAAAGAGTCACTGGTTCATGCCACTATTTAGCCTTTTTGGCTTCGTTACTGCAAACAGTGATCAAGGAAACTTTGCTTTATAAACTTTAACTATGTTCGATGCCATCACCTCAGAAACGCAATATGCTGTTAAGTACAGGAATGTTTTGTACTCAACAAAAGCAAAAGAGCACTTTAAAAATATGAATGTCAAAAAATGCGGTACCTAAAAATATTAAAAACAGTTCAAATTTGTATGAAAATCAACAGATTCCTATAATACTTCACTAGAGAAAAAAAAATACTTTTACGACATTTATAATGAACCTGGTACAAAGAAGTGTACAGATACCAGAAAATAGTCTCAATATAGTTACAAAAACACAAAAATAACCTAGGTAAGAAAGCAAAAGCACCATTTTTAGGCTTCCAAGAAAAGGACCACAGAACAGTTAGCAATACGGATCTACTATATGCAGATAGGTGAAATACAACTTTAACAGCAATCAACGTGGTGTTTAAAATCCTCAGTTATACTACACTTGAATGTAGGATAGACCGTGCAGGAGGCATGTTGGGTACATTTATATTTTTACGTTTGGGTAAATTTAGTGAACCGTTATCTTTACTGTAACTATGACAATATTCATCCTCCAAATTATGGCAATATATACGGTATATGGTACTGTGAAAGTGCTAATTGAGAACTAATAGATTTTGGGTTTATGCTGCCAACAGGGAAGATACACAAAACCTTGACAAAAATGTGTTAGGATAGCAAAAGGAAGGGAGGGAAGGAGGGTTTTCCTTGAGGCACAATGGGATAATTATGGTACTTCAGTGACACCGTGTGGGCTATAGCCCCTCAGGGTGGGTGAATTAGATTGAAATTGTAGATCTCAAAACAATGGTACAGAACAGAACATGCCAATAATAATTCTTCTAGGCATCAGCGACGGTAATTTTGCACTTTATAACCAGTCACTGATGACTATAAGATTTATTATTGGCATGTTCTATACCATTGAAATTGTAGATATCAAAACAATCTATCGGTTTAATTCACCCACCCTGAGGGACTATAGCCCACACGGTGTCACTGAAGTATCATAATTATCCCATTGCACCACTAGGAAAACCCTCCCTTCCTTTTGCTAACTATCCTCCAAATTATGCTGGATATGGCACTGGGCTACAAATAACTGGTCATTCTTCAATAAACAAAAAACGCTAATGGCTTTTTGGCTGAAAACTGTAAATACAGTTGCAAGAAAAAGTACGTGAACCCTTTGAAATTACGTGGAGTTTTGCATGAATTGGTCATAAAATGTGCTCTGATCTTCATCTAAGTCACAACAATTTGAAAAACACAGTCCGCTTAAAATAATACAACACAAATATTCTATGTTTTCATGTTTTTATTGAACAGAACATGTAAACATTCACAGTGCAGGGTGAAAAAAGTATGTGAACCTTTGGACTTAACTGGTTTACCGTCCTTTGGCAGCAATAACCTCAACCAAACGTTTCCTGTAGTTGCAGATCAGACCTGCACAACGATCTGGAGTAATTTTGGACCACTCCTCTTCACAAAACTGTTTCGGTGTAGCAATATTCTTGGGATGTCTGGTGTGAATCGCTCTTAAGGTCATGCCACAGCATTTCAATCGGGTTGAGGTCAGGACTCTGGGCCACTCCAGAAGGCCTATTTTGTTTTGTTGAAGCCATTCTTTTGTTGAATTACTTGTATGCTTTGGGTCATTGTCCCGTTGCATCACCCATCCTCTGCGGAGGCTCAGTTGGCGGACAGATGGTTACGTTTTCCTGCAAAATATCTTGATAAACTCTGGAATTCATTTTTTCCATCAATGACAACAATCCGTCTAGGCCCCGAGGCAGCAAAGCAGCCCCAAACCATGATGCCCCCTCCGCCATGTTTTACAGTGGGGATGAGGTTTTGATGTTCGTGTGCTGTGCCTTTTTTTCTCCACACATGTTGTGTGTTTTTTCCAAACAACTCAATTTTGGTTTCATCTGTCCACAGAATATTTTGCCAGTACTGCTGTGGAACATCCAGGTGCTCTTTTGCAAACTTCAAACGTGCTGCAATATTCTTTTTGGACAGCAATGGCTTCCTCTGTGGTGTCCTCCCATATACTACATTCTTGTTTAAGGTTTTCCATATTGTAGATGTGTCAACAAAAATGTTAGCATGTGCCAGAGATTGCTGTAACAGGGTTATTCAGAAAGCGTGAAAAGCAGGAGAATGACTGGAGAATAAAAAATTCTAGGTCAAAATAGCCGATTTGGAAAGTGAGATGAAAGGGAAAATTTTTCTGGTTTGGCTATTTTGACCTAGAATTTTTCATTCTCCAGTCATTCTCCTGCTTTTCACACTCTCCAAATAACCCTGTTAGTCTTTAGCTGACACTCTAGGATTCTTCTTTACCTCATTAAGCATTCTGCGCTGTGCTCTTGCAGTCATCTTTACAGGACGACCACGCCTAGGGAGAGTAGCAACAGTGCTGAACTTTCTCCATTTGTAGACCTTGTGTCTTACTATGGACACATGAACATCAAGGCTTTTGGAGATACTTTAACCCTTTCCAGCTTCATGCAAGTCAACATTTTTAATACATCGACTCTGAGGCTCCTATTGCTTCTCTTTCTTGCTTTTATTAAACATAGCAGCAAGTGGCAACTAGCAAGAACTTTGAAAATATGAAGCATTTATATTGAATAAAGAGAAAACATAGTAACAGTAATAACAGGTATATGGTATCTTCTAACACCCCTTCCACTCCTTTGGATCTGTCCTCTTTCCTGTTCAGTGCCCATCAAAACCAATCCACGTCCCTCCTACTTCCTCTTTCTTAGCTGCTCGGCGACTAGATAAGTATTTATATTATCTCTGCTGTGATATCCCGTTTTTTGATTATTATTTTAGGGATATACATGTACAGTTGTGTTAAAAATTATTCAACCCCCACTGAAATTGAGTGTTTTGGCCAGTTTGACATTGATTTTGATCATTCAGTCATCTTGCTTACAATTAAATCAAAGAGGCACGTGTAGGTCAGACAAATATAACATAACATTTATAATGAAATAACCACAAATGTCTTTTCTGTGCTCACATCATTATCAGTTTTATTCAACCCCCAAGTGACATTCAATCTTAGTACAACATCCTTTTACAGTTATAAGTACTAACAGCTTTTAAACGTTAAGCATAGCTTGACACAAGTGTCTTGCAGCGATCTACGGGTATGTTCGCCCATTCGTCATGGGCAAAAGCCTCCAGTTCAGTCACATTCTTAGGCTTGCGCACTGCAACTGCTTTCTTTAAGTCCCACCAGAGGTTCTCAATCGGATTTAAGTCAGGTGACTGCGATGGCCACTCCAAAATGTTCCAGCCTTTAATCTGCAACCATGCTCTAGTGGACTTGGAGGTATGCTTGGGATCATTTTCCTGTTGAAAGGTCCAATGTCTCCCAAGCCTCAGGTTTGTGACGGACTGCATCACATTGTCATCCAATATCTCCTGGTACTGAAGAGAATTCATGGTACCTTGCACACGCTGAAGCTTCCCTGTACCTGCAGAAGCAAAACAGCCCCAAAGCATGATTGACCCCCCGCCATGCTTCACAGTAGGCAAGGTGTTCTTTTCTTCATAGGCCTTGTTCTTCCTCCTCCAAACATAGCGTTGATCCATGGGCCCAAACAGTTCTAATTTTGTTTCATCAGTCCACAGAACACTATCCCAAAACTTCTGTGGTTAGTCCACATGACTTTTGGCATACTGCAGTCGACTCTTCTTATTCTTTGGAGACAGCAAGGGGGTGCGCCTGGGAGTTCTGGCATGGAGGCCTTCATTACGCAGTGTGCGCCGTATTGTCTGAGCTGAAACTTCAGTACCCACATCTGACAAACTCTTTTCTCAGTTCCTCAGCAGTCACACGGGGACTTTTCTCCACTCTACGCTTCAGGTAGCGCACAGCAGTCAAAGTCAGCATCTGCTTTCTGCCACGACCAGGTAGCGTTTCAACAGTGCCCTTTGCCTTGAATTTGCGAATGATGCTTCCTATGGTCTCTCTTGGTATGTTTAACATCTTTGCAATCTTCTTATAACCATTGCCCTTCTTGTGAAGAGTAATCACCTCTTCTCTTGTCTTCCTGGACCATTCTCTTGACTTCACCATGTTTGTAACCACACCAGTAAATGTCTAGAAGGAGCTGAGTATCACAGTCATTTTAAAGCTGCCTAATTGGTGCTTATTATGCTTTATTGCTGCTCCGTGACATCCACAGGTGTTTTCAATACCTGATTGAAAACACTTGAATGATCCTCTGTTCTTCAGAGTGGTAGTCTTTAAGGGGTTGAATAATTGTGTCAATGAAGAATTCACAAAAGAAACATTTACTACTGTATTACAAAACCAATTGATGTCATTTTAGTTGCATATGGTTCTTTAAAAAGTCCTTGTAGGATTTCATTCTGAATACAATTACAAATGTACACTAAATTCCCTAAAACCCTTTACAGTATTGGGGGTTGAATAATTTTGAACACAACTGTATATATGTGTTTTATTTATATTTGTTTAGGTTTCTAGCGAGCGCCCGGCTTTAACCGCGGCGTTCGCGGTTTTTTTTCTTCAAGTTTCCCTTTGATCCCCCTGGTGACCGCGGTGTAACCCCATCTGCCTGCCTCTCCGAGACGCTGCACGCGCTCGCTGGCTAGGTGGGCAGGGTGTACCCGATAGGTCTGCGCACGCAGGGGAAATTCCGAACATTCTTCCTGCTCCATCCAGCGCCATGCCTCGCGGAAAGACCCCACAACGTACAGCCTCCCCGGCGGAGATCTCTGCTGAATCCTCCGATGAGAGTGTGGGTGAGCAGTCTCAACCTCCCGTTCTAGTGAAGGCACAGATGGCTCCTTCCCAGCCTCCCACGTTAGACCCTTACATGCAGGCGTCCATTGACTCTGCTGTATTTAAAGCGGTCTCAGTTTTGTCTGCAGATTTTACCCGCTCATTAAAAGAAGTTATGGCTGAAAATCGCCACCTTGATAACCCCCTGCCACTGGCGGATTATGACATGGGCAACACACTCACCGCGGTGAGGCCCCCCGAGATCCCCCTGGCCACCACGGGGAAACAGTCTGTGGAAAAAAAGCACGGCACATGACTGGAGGGGCTGGCATCCCTGCAACACTGCCGGGACACGTGCACCCATCCCCCATTGCTGCATCCCGTAAACGGGCTCCTACACACACGACATCATCTCACTCCAAGAGATTTAAATTACCTTCTCTCTCCAACCCTGACACCGCTATTGTCCCTGCCCCGCTTCAGGACTCTATCCCTGATTCGGAGGAGGATGACACTAGCGATGTCATAGACGTTTATGCCTCGGATGAGGAGTTTACTGAAGACAACGTAGAGGTTGATACAGCAGCCCGCCTGGGCATTATCTATGACCCTTTGGGGAACCCCCTTTTCTGCCCAGAGGACCTGTCCCATCCACGGTCCGCAGATTGGTCCCCATTACCCCACGTTGAGAAGTGGGTTGATGCGCAGGTGCGGAAAGCCCTGGATAAAAGTACATGAAAGCGGAATGCCCTCGCCCCACCACGAGTGGTAAAACGTGCTTAACTCCCGAAGTGGATAAGGCGTTCGTGGATTTCGTCACCCCTAAAGCCTGGACTCCCAGCAAGGGCATAGACCATGCCTTTAAGGTGTGTCAAGACAAACTACTAGACACTATGGGTCCTCTGATAAAATTGCTGGATACAGCAGAACGAGCAAAATTGTCCGGTGAACCCCTGGACCCGATTCAGATATCTAATTGGACCCTAATTGGCGGATAACGAATTGGGCGCTGCGGCCAATGGGGCTTTGTTTGAAAAACTTTTCTAAGCGATATGAATGAGTATTCCGGGGCCTTCAATACAATGGAACGAGTATCCAATTCACTTAAGAAAGTGTTCTCCGGGGTTTTTCCACGGGCCGGTGGATATCGGGGCCGAGCTACCGGCCGTGCAAAACCCTTCAGTTCAGGTCCCGCAGGAGGCAATCCCTCCACTGCAACGGCTCCCACGCCTTCCCCGTTCTTCCCTTCCCGATCCCGACCATGGCGGGGCAGAGGATTCCGGGGTTCCAGAGGCGGTCATTCTTCCTCAACCTTCAGGCATGCAGGTACCTTTACACCTTCTTCATCCATCTACGACCAAAGTAGGAGGTCGTTTAAAATTGTTTCACACAGAGTAGTGTCACATTACGTCGGACCCTTGGGTCCTCAATACTGTGCTAGGTTTTGTTCTGGAATTCTCTTCTCCCCCGCTCCAACTGCAGATTGCTCTCCCGCTCCCCTTTTCAGGGGACGGTCAGATGCTGGTGGAGCGGGAGATTACAGAATTATACCAAAAAGGAGCCATAGAACGGGCCCCACGGGGACCCTCGGGCTTCCTGAGCAACCTGTTCTTTGTCCCCAAGAAGGGCGGAGGTGTTCGTCCAGTTATCAACCTCAAGGAGTTGAATGGGTCAGTGATCTACCGTCATTTCCAGATGGAAGGCATGCACATGCTCAAGGATATATTGAGACCCCGCAATTGGTTGGCAAAAGTGGATCTCAAGGGGGCGTGTCCGGACTGCCGAACAAGATGGCCGCACACTAACTCTGCTCCGTTCTCTCCGACTAAAAGCCTTTAACTCTGCACCAGACATAGCATGGTACGCGGCAAGAAGTCCTCAAGTGACCCCAGGACCCCAGCGAGACCTCCTAGAGCCGCTGCACGTCCACTGGACGACTACCTGCTTCCCGCGGCCCGGCCGGCCTCGTGCTCCCCGGCGCCTAAAATGGCGGACGCGGCACCTCCGTCCACCGGGCCTGACCCCACTGCGGCCATAGCCAGGCTCGAACTCCGGCTGGAGTCGATCTTGGCGGGGATGCCGACAAAGACGGACCTCGCCGACATGCTCACAGACCTTCATGCCTCAGTGAGCCGCGATGTGGAGGAGGTACGTGGAGAGGTCTCAGACCTCGGGGGCCGCTTGACTCGCCTGGAACAGGCGGTGGCTGAGCAACCCTTGGTGACCCCGGCTCACCCTGAGGCCTACTCCGACCTCCGCCGACTGGTTGACGACGTGGACAATCGGGGCCGCCGGAACAACCTGTGCATCCGCGGCCTCAAGGAGCAGGACCCACTCGAACAGCTGGAGGAGAAGCTCTGCCGCCTCTTTAATAAGGTCCTCGGACGCGCACCCGCCTCCCCCATTGAGATGCACCGAGCACACCGAGCGCTACGACCCAGACCACAAGATTGAGAACCGCCACGTGACGTCGTCTGCAACTTCGCATCCTACCGACTTAAAGAACAACTAATGAAGCACACACGCAACGCCAGAACGTGGGACTTTGAGGGTCAGTCGCTAGAAATCTACCATGACTTCACGCTAGCGGCCCGCCGCCACCTACGGCCGATCACCCAGGCGCTCGCCCAACGAAACATACCTTACCGCTGGGGATTTCCGCTGGCTCAACACACTCCATACACTGCCCCCGAGATGTCCCGGAATTTGTGGCCGCGCTCTAGTTACCACCGATGGAGGTCCTGGACTGGGAGCAGGGAGAGGCATGGCGCCCGGGGGGGCCGGCCCGGACCCAGCGTCCCCCACGCCGACGCGGGGGAGGCCCGAGCCGCGGTGGATCGTGATCCTCCGGCCGCCGCTCTGTAAACTTCAAGATGACAAGGGGCGCGGCTACGCAGACGCTAGTTGTCAGGCGACACATCGGCTACCGGTACCCCCCCACAGAATCGCACGAAGATAAGACACATGGGCTGTACGAGGCCCTCTTTTTGCCCGTCGTGAGCACTTCTGCCACTCTGTTCTCTCCCACGTGGCCTGCTACTTGCGAAACTGGGCCACTGGGCTACGCGTTGCACATCCGACCGCAGGATGCCGGACCACAGAGTCGCCAAGGGAGAGACCCCGAGGACGCACCGACCGCCGGGGGTCCCAGCGGGGCCTCACGCTGCTCCTATACTCCCGCTTTGGCACACTGGGGTGGGACACTTGGAAGTGCCTCCCTGTGACGGCACCCGCGACAAACAGCCTGTCTGCTGGCACACCCTGTAAAGCCTCGACGGACCTGCAGACTGAGCACCGACCCCCTATCTTTGGAAGAGGGGCCGCACGGTGTCGCGCGTGGGCAGCCACGGACGGACAAGTGGGACCCCGGGGACGCCATGGGTGACAATGACCCTCAAGTGCCTCATCCGTTGACCTCCACCGGTAAGTGGGGGACGGACGCTACGCTGCACCCACGGACCAACTTTTGGGACAAGACACCCTGGGGAAATGTACACTGTAGACGTTAACGTGGGCACATGCACCCCCAAGGCGATAACCCCTTCCACAGACGCCACCCCAAACACTCAGAACACCCGTCATAAGCAACGAGACTTAAGCCCTGGCCGCGCTCGCCGCTCCCCACCTTTTTTTCCCACTCCTCACCCCCACCCTACTCCCGCCATTACGCACTTATCGCGCAACCTGAGCGGAACTTCTGCCTCGCTTTCCTATGGGTGGAGGGGGAGGTTGGGAGGGACGACCGGGCAACTGGGATGCCAACACCCAAGGACCCTCAATGAGCCTGATTGTGTGGGGACTCGGGCGTGCGACGGGGCTGGGGCGGGGAGGGCGGGCGGGCGGCGGGAGATCGGACGAAGGAACCCGAATGTGTCTTAACCTCTATTAGCATTTGCACGCTTGTCCCTATTTTCCCCACCAACGCACTACAGAGTAGAACAGAGTGGCCCCTGCATAAGGCTGACATGCCGTTCAGGGGTTTAAAAAAAGCTTATGGGTTACGCTACGTTCTCGAAGCTACGCTTACCACTGTATATGATATCCACATCTTCAGTCGGAGAGGATTGGAGTTTCAGTTTTGTGTTGTGATACATTGTTATATTGTGTTACCTTCATATATTACATTTGTTTGACACTTACATATTTTACATACAAGTACTACTGCTTGGTTCGGGCGGTACCCCACACGCCTCCTCGGGGTGAGTGTCACTGAATAGTCGAGAGAGCCCTACTGTATCCCCCCTCTATTGTAGAGACGGAGGGACTCGACCCTCTCTTGACCGACACTAGTGCCCCCCACATCTTACCCGCCCATCGGCGTGGATATAAAGCCACTCTCCTACAACCCCGAGAGTCTACCTCCCTCCCCTTGTTCTGACCAACCTACCACCCGCCGTGCTACCACCCCCCCCCCGGGTTAATTGGCTACTTCATATCCCTTTCCCTTACCTCTCTTCACCACCTTCCCCCCCCTTTCCTCCCTTTCTCTCTTTTTACTTTCTCTATATTTAATTTTGCTTATACTTCCCTCTACCTCTCCTCACTCTAATACTCGCTCTCTCTTTTTGTACCGGCACTGCCGCTCCCCCCCCCACTCACGCCTCGGAACTACCCACCTTGGATGGCGGGACCGGGACTCGGGGACCGTGACACGGTCCTCATTCCAAGAGATCAAGATAGTGAGCTATAATGGGAGAGTCCTCAACAAACCAGAGAAGAGACGTAGGCTCCTCAGAGACCTGGCGTCTATGCGCACCTCAGTGGCTTTTATACAGGAAACTCATTTTAGCTCCACAGCCCCCCCCCCACCCTACGAGACCGACGCTTCCCGACAGGTTACTTCGATCACACCCCGGACTCAAAATCCAAAGGAACGGCTATCTTGTTTGCTTCCACCATCCCTTTTGAGATGACGGACGTATACCGAGCGGGAGATGGGCGATGCCTTTACGTCAAGGGCAGGATCGCGGGTTCCACCTACACGTTCGCCAACCTCTACCTGCCCAACACGAATCAACACATGCGCTTGGCTACAGCCTTACGGACACTAGAAGACTTCACGGCCGGCACACTCGTCCTGGGTGGAGATTTTAACATCCCCCTTAACCCTCTAGAGGACTCATCTTCTGCCACCCACCAGATACCCTCTAGGCAACGGAGACACATACAACACTCCCTAACGGCCCTCAGACTGGTAGACACTTGGAGGGCACTGAACCCATCCACCAGAGACTACACCTACTACTCCGCCGTCCATAACACCTACACTAGACTGGATTACTTCTTTGTTCCCCAGTACGACCTTCCTCTGGTGCGAACCTCGGAGATACAAGCCACTACGTGGTCGGACCATGCGCCGGTGGTACTGACCGTCTCCTCGTCCCTGCTCTGTCCTAGGGTAGGGACGTGGCAACTTAACACCTCGCTACTGGCGGACCCACTACTGCGGGCCGACGTGACCGACGCTATCCAAACATTTTTTGATGACCACCGGACATCGGAAGTGCCACCACCGACCATCTGGGAGGCACATAAGGCGGTTATTCGCGGAAAACTGATCTCGTGGGCAAGAGGAAGGCGCTTCAAGCAGAAACGGAGGAACGGTTATCCGAGATTCGGAGAATAGAACTCGAACATCACACCTCACATGACGCAGACACCTACGCGCGTCTCCTACAGGCCCGCACGCAACTAACGAATGTGCTGAACCCTAAACTTCAACGGGCCATATTACAAACTAAATGCTTGTTTGCCTTACACGAGGATAAGCCGGGACGCCTCCTTGCGAGACTTCTAAAGAAAAAACGTGCACGGACATACGTTCAAACGATTCGCATGAAAGATGGCGTGGATACCCCGCACCCAGCCCGTATAGCTCAATCATTCCGAGAATACTACTCGGCACTGTATCACTCGGCGGAGGGGCCCGATCAAATGCCGACCACTCACCTGGACCGATACCTTAGGACGCGGATACCGTCTCGCCTTACAGAGGCGCAGCGCACCCCGCTCCGAGAACCTATTACCCAAGAGGAGATCACAGCAGCCGTCAAAACACAGAAAAATGGTAAAGCGCCGGGCCCAGATGGCCTCCCCTCTCTGTATTACAAGCGCTTCGGCGCCGTACTGGCCCCCTCGCTCGCAGCCACACTTAACTCCCTGTTGGAGGACCACACCCTTCACCCCCATACTCAGGCTGCCACGATCATAGTAATTCCTAAAGACGGCAAAGACCCTAAGGAGTGCTCCAGCTACAGGCCGATCTCCTTGCTGAACTCCGACCTTAAAATCTTCGCCACGATCTTGGCGCAACGGATGAGCATGGTCTTGCCGTTCCTGGTACAGAAAGACCAGGTGGGATTCATCCCGATGCGAGAAGCCAGGGATGGCACTACCCGTACCCTGAATGCCATACATAGAGCGCGTCAGGGGGAGATACCGATGCTACTCCTGTCAACCGATGCCGAAAAGGCATTTGACAGGGTATTGTGGCGTTTTCTGTTTGCCACGCTCTGCGCCATGCAATTACCAACGGAATTTATCTCCTGGGTGGCCGCACTCTATAGCTCCCCAAACGCCCGTGTGAGGGTCAACGGGATCCTCTCAGACACATTTCAAATACGGAACGGCACCCGGCAGGGATGTCCCCTCTCCCCACTTCTGTTCGCCCTCACACTAGAACCCTTCCTGGAGTCCGTCCGACGCAATGGGGCTATCACCGGCCTGGCGGGTAAAACTGGCACACACAAGGTCTCGGCGTACGCCGACGACCTGTTTTATGTGACTAACCCCTTGGCTACTTTACCGGAAATAGTAGAGGAGTTCAGGATCTATGGCACGTTGTCTAACATGAAACTCAATATGGATAAATCCGAGGTACTGAATCTTAATATCCCAGGAGTAGCAGAAAGGGCCCTCCGCCGGATGCACCCATTTATATGGTGCCCCTCCAGGATGCAGTATTTAGGCATCTGGCTCACTAAGTCGCCTCAAGACCTTTATCACGAGAACTTTCTACTGCTCTGGACAGACCTATGCCGTGATCTCACGGAATGGTCCCACCTGAGGATCTCCTGGCTCGGTAGAATAGGGGTGTTGAAGATGAACGTACTCCCAAGGTTGCTCTATTTATTCCAGACGCTGCCGATACACATACCCCAGACGTTCTTCCAGAGGATCCGATCTGAGTGCTTACGCTTTGTATGGTGCAAGGCTAAACCGCAAATCAGCTTGCAAGTCCTTACACGCCCTAAATCGACGGGGGGTTTGGCCTTCCCCAACTTGCGACACTATTACGAAGCCTCACACCTTCAAAGAATAGTGGCATGGACCACGGGCGGCAGACGCGCCCTGTGGCAAGACCTGGAATGTGACGCTACTCCACACCCCACGTCCGTGTTACCCTGGATCGCAGCGGACCGGAGATCCCCACTCACCCTCCAACACCCGTTTGTGGGAGCCACGCTGCGCGTGTGGCGCTCTGTAACCCGCCGGTGCCCGCTCACGCCGTACCCCTCGCCTCTGCTGCCCCTCACGGCCAACCCGGCCGGCGTTCACCCTGGCTTGGAGCGAAGGATAGACACGTCCATCTCGCCAAGGGCACTCCACTTTACGGACGGATCAACCCTACGCCTACCAGGGGATGGGGGGCACCAGAGCCCCCCCCTTCCGCATTAGAACACTTTAATTTCAGACAGATCTCCCACTACCTACTCTCACTACCAGCCCGTCACAGACTGATTCGCCCACTCACATCCTTTGAAACCCTCTGCATAGCTAAACAACCCCTCCAACACGGGATCTCGGTTCTATATGGCCTTCTTCAATCCGCCCAACACCAATCCCCGCCTAACTTCGAGGGCTCCTGGGAGCAGATGCTGGACACCCACATACCGAATGAGAAGTGGCAGGCCACATATGAATTGACCCATCATGGCAGCCTGCAGACTAGACTACAAACCAACTCCTATAAGGTCCTGTCGATGTGGTACTGTACACCTGCCTTTCTTTTCCGGATAGGCCTTAGTCTTAGCCCAAATTGTTGGAGATGTGACTTGGCGACTGGAACCTACCTTCACGTCTGGTGGGAGTGCGCGCTCATCGCCCCGTTCTGGACTCAAGTGAGAGACACGGTGGCAAAGGTGACCGACCTGTCCTTACCGCTTATGGCGGGCGCGTTCCTACTCACGCAGGTTCCTTGTTCGGTAGGGGCCCTCAAGAAATCTGTTGCGCTCCCCATGATCATGACTGCAAGACTACTGGTGGCTCGGACATGGGGATCCTCGACTCTTCCAACTTACCGCGACTGGCTCACCCGGATGGGAGAGGTTGTGAACATGGAGGACCTAAAGGCCAGGATGGATGACGACCTAGAGACCCATCTACAAAAATGGTACCATTGGAATCAGTACGTGACCTCGGCGGAGTGCCGCACCCTTTTGGGGAGCTTTGACTGAGACACCTCCAGATCGGCTGCTCACTGTAACCCCCACATGGGGTGGATCTATCCTGAGGTGGCTCCCTGTGTGGGGGACCTCGTGGACACCTCTGATTACCACTATTATGACTGGACCATGGACGTGGCGCGGCAGAGTGCCCGGTCCCAACCGTCCAACACCTACCCTCTCGACCTGCCCCCCCTTATATATATATATTTTTTTTTATTTTCTCTTTCCTTCTTTCTTTCTTTCTCTCTTTTTCTCTCTCCTCCTCACTCCACCTTTCCTTCTCTCCCTCTGCCCCACCCCCACCCACCTCTTGTCCCCCCTCATGCCTACTGCCGAGTCACATCCCAACCATTAAATACTCACTGGATACTGTAAAATCTCAGGGCCGGACTATTCGTGCTGTCCCTAGCCCCCCCAATATCAGCTCCCACTATCGACATACAGATAGGAGAAACAACCCATGCCTACTGCTTGGCCGGAGGCACACTCCGACTACCATACTAGTAATACGTGACTCTCACCTATCACCCCTTCCCTACATAGGCCTTCCGAACCATCTTTATGCGACTGGATACCCACCCGCTCCTCCCAAAGTCAGCTCCCTAGATGTCAGAAGTGGCTTTGCCCTCACCCCCAATGGGAGGAGGCGTGGGGGGGCGCACACGGGCCAGGAAGGGGTTGGGGACTCGGAGGCACGAAAGACATCCCACAAAGCGGACCACACACCTCCCCCACCTATTCCCTATACACCGTTTCCTCCTAATGTACCTAATTTTCAACACACTCTGCATAGATACGCTTTCTGTATTACGTTAACTATACGACGTTATTAACTGTTATTGCCTCAATGCTACGCAAGACTCAAATGATTCATGTTGTACATACCTTTATGCTTACCTACATGCTGTACCACCGCTGCATGGCTTGTTCTTGAATAAAAAAAAAAAAAAAAAAAAAGTGGATCTCAAGGATGCATACCTGACCATCCCTATTGCCAAGGAATGACGGGATTTCCTTCAGCTCCGTTGGGGTCCCGACCTATGGCGATTCCGTTGCCTGCCGTTCGGCCTATCTTCGGCTCCTTGGTGCTTTACCAAGATGCTGAAACCGGTCGTAGCATGGCTGCGCGCCAAAGGGGTCCGTCTCATTATATATTTGGACGACGTGTTGCTGATGGCCGCCTCGGAAAATCAGCTACGCCTCCACGTATATTGGACGGTCAATCTTTTCCAGTCTCTGGGATTTCTGGTGAATCAAGAAAAATCTATCCTCTCTCCATCTCAAACCCTGGAATTTCTGGGATTCGGGGTGAACAGTGTCCTGATGTCTCTCACTGTCCCTCTACCCAAGTGCCGATCAATCTTACGCGAAGTACGGTCCCTTTTGGAGGCTCACACCCCATCCTTACGAGACCTAGCTCGCTGTGATCGGTCTTCTAGCGGCCACACGGCTGGCTGTCAAACCAGCCCCGTTACATTATCGGGCCCTCCAACGCCTGAAGGCCCTTTTTCTCAGACGGGGTCTCCCCTATTCCGCTCCAATCGCTTCTCTGGAGAGGCCAGACTGGACTTGGAATGGTGGATCGCTCACCTCCACTCCTGCAACGGCAGGACTATCCTGGTGCCACCCCGACGCTTACAATCGACTCAGACGCTTGTGGGTCAGGTTGGGGTGCTTACTGCGACGGTTCCTCCACGGGAGGTCGCTGGTCCGTGCAGGAGCGTCAACTGCACATGAACTGTCTGGAACTCTTGGCAGGACTTTTTGCGCTTCAGAATTTCCTCAAAGATCGCGTTCATCGTTCAGTCCTCCTCCGGATGGACAACTTCCCAGCAGTTCGATATATCAACTCGCTGGGCGGACCTTGCTCCCTCCTTCTGACAACAATGGTTTCCCGCCTCTGGGAGTGGTGTTTTCAGACCGGGGGTCGAGGTCCAAGCACAGTTCATTCCAGGAATCTCGAACCAATCCGCGGATTGGAACGCGAGACATACAGAGGACTCCGGGGATTGGCGTCTGAGCTCGGCAGCTTTCTCCGACGTGACATCCCTTTGGGGACCATTTCACGCGGATCTTTTTGCCTGCCGGCTCAACGCCCATCTTCCGGTCTTCTTCAGTTGGCGGGCCAGACCCACTGGCAGAGGCAACGGACGCTTTCCTTCAGGATTGGTCCGGGGCTCGCCAGTACACCTTCCCGCCATTTCAACTGATAGCTCGCACACTGCATCAGGTCAGGACTCAACAGGCCCAGATTGTGATCATCACCCCCTTTTGGCAGAACCAACCTTGGTTCCCGGTGCTATTGGATCTCCTCATGATGTTCCCCGTTCTCTCCCGACTCTGAGAGACGCCTCCGGGCAACCTCACCCTCTCCTGTCACCAGGATCCAGTCTGTTATTGGCCTCACTGGTCTCGGGACACCGGGAGCCGGAGAGATTTCGGACCGAACTACTGCACTCCTACGCCAGGCGTGGGCCCCAGGTACTAGATCCTGCTATAAATCAGCTTGGCTCACCTGGCATCATTGGTGTCTGTCAAGGGATCAAGATCCCTTCCAGGCCCCTTTGAGCTTTGTTTTGGATTTCCTTACGGAGATTTTCCATCAGGGCAAAGTTTATCGCACACTTAAGGTGTATAGGTCAGCTTTATCGGCTTACCATGTTGGATTTCAGGGGACACCTTTGGGCAAACACCCGTTGGTGTGTCGTCTGCTTAAGGGTATCAGATCTGACCGTCCTCCGTTGCCTAGATATACGACAACTTGGGACGTGCATATACTCCTTGATTTTTTGGAACAATGGCCCTCTAACAAGGATTTAACCCTACATCAACTTTCGGCTAAGTTATTGGCTCTCCTTTGCATGATTTCTTGCAAACGGGTGGCTGATGTCAGGGCGTTAGACTTCAAAGCCCGTTCTTTCATACCAGAAGGCGTGCGCTTTGACATCTCCCGCCGTACTAAAACGTCCATTTCGTCTGCCTTTTACCCAGCCTTCCCATCGTGTCCGGCTTTATGCCCGGTCCTTTGTCTTCAGGAATACGAATCTCGTACTGCCGCCCTCCGGGGCACGGAGATTTCACCTCTTTTTATTTCATTCAAATCTCCCTTCGGTAGGTACAACTACGCTTGCGCGCTGGCTTCGTTGGCTCTTAGTATTAGCGGGTGTAGATACCTCAATTTTTGGAGCTCATTCGGTTCGTAGCGCTGTTGCTTCTTCCGCTGTTTCGGCAGGTTGTCGGTTGGAGGACTTATTGCGATCAGCTGACTGGTAAAGAGAATCCACCTTCCGCTCATTCTATTTCAAACCTGTTGTTCATTGGTCATCCGCAGTTGTGGGTTAGCTTTGAACAAGCAATAGGAGCCTCAGAGTCGATGTATTTAAAATTATAGAATTTAGCTAAGTATGACGATAATTAGAATTTTAATAATAAGACTCTGAGGCGAGTATTGCCCACCACTCCCGCCGCTATTTGTGTTTTTTTGGTTATTTCCTGGGTCTGCGGATCCAATATCTTCCACTCTCACGTTTTTTCTTTCCTCAGCCTCAAAGGATTTCCTGGTTCCCGGTGGATTGCCCTTTGGGTTCCCTATACACCTACACTGATCACCTCGTACAGCAAAGAAAGAGGAAGTAGGAGGACGTGGATTGGTTTTGATGGGCACTGAACAGGAAAGAGGACAGATCCAAAGGAGTGGAAGGGGTAGGGGTGTTAGAAGATACCATATACCTGTAATTACTGTTATTATGTTTTCTCTTTATTCAATATAAATGCTTCATATTTTCAAAGTTCTTGCTAGTTGCCACTTGCTATGTTTAATAAAAGCAAGAAAGAGAAGCAATACTCGCCTCAGTCTTATTATTAAAATTCTAACTTAACATCATACTTAGCTAAATTCTATAATTCTTGATCGTAGGTCTTCTGAGAGCGCTTTTCTGCGAGGCATGGTTCACATCAGGCAGTGCTTCTTGAAACCAGTAAACCCAAAACTGGTGTTTTTTTAAAGGGCAGGACAGCTTTCAGCAACACATCCAATAATATCACACTGATTTGACTCAAGGTTGGCTCACTCCTGGCTCCAATTAGCTCTTGGAGAAGTCATTAGGCTAGGGGTTCACATACTTTTTCCACCCTGCACTGTGAATGTTTACACGTTCTGTTCAATATAAACATTAAAACATAGGTTTGTGTTGTATTATTTTAAGCAGCGTTTTTCAAATTGTGCTTAGATGAAGATCAGAGCACATTTTATGACCTATTCATGCAAAACTCCACGTAATCCCAAAGGGTTCACATACTTTTTCTTGCAACTGTATACACTGCTGGCCTATTAGCCAATAGAAGCATGAAAAGGATAACATTGCGTGTTTTTTTAAAGAGGTTATTTTCTAGGCTGTGCTATAAAAAAACGTTTATTGGCATCTATAAAAGAGGAGAATGTAAAGATACCATTATGCACTTACAGTCCTTGTCAATAACTTACCAGTATTCTCTGTATACGGTCTATTTCTTTGACATTTCTCCTTTCAAGGTGAAGGGACAAAGCACTTGTCATGAAATACTTGAACTGATGTCAGTTTTTTCCCCACAATTAAATACTATCTGACTATGGTCACAGCCTCTATTGACAGTACAATAATTTGTAGTACGATTATAATCATTTTTAAGTTCACCAACAGATAAAAGCTCTATACCAGGGATATCAAAACTCTACCTTCAGATGTTTCTGAACTACACCTCCCATGATTCTCTGACCATTTACTGCATTCAAATAATTCTGGGATTTGTAGGCAAACATCTGGGGGGCCCCCCAGAGTTTTTGATCCCGGCTCTATACATAGCCAACTACACAGATTATCCAACCTGTGACTCATACTGTGTTTGGGTACCATAATTAACATATAGAAATGCCCATGTCCCGGATAGTGGGGGTTTTGAAAAACCTCTATATTACAACCACACTGCTTTGTTTACAAACTAGATAATTTTCTAGCAAGAAAGTGTAAATCTCGTGATTTTGCATTTGAAATATCTAAAGAATCAGTTGTTTATATTATAAATATCAGAATTGTGGTCAATTTGCAAGGAAATGCGATATTTTAGCTTAAGATGACCAAGCTGGAGAAATTGTGATGTTCACAACGTTTCACAATTTCATCCAAACTTTGCACTTCGCTTGCAAAGTCCCACAAATCCTGTTTAGTGAATCATTTAATACAAATGTTAGTATTTGTTTAAACGGACAATTAGCAGAATTTTATAACATTCAATTAGGGTTACAATTATTTTATTACCTATTACGCATCTTTTTTTGTTTGAATTTATTTAAGATGAAAAGTTTACACTTTACAACAGCAAAAATTATTTAAATTGTTTTTACCCTGGTGTTTTTATGCAGTATTTAAGCTCCCCTGAGACTTACTTATCCTGCTGAAAGCTTGTGTTTCCCTGAGAAACTGTGAGTCGGCTAAACACATTTCTTTTCATTACGGGCCGGCTTGTTGGAGAAGAAGGGGAGACAGGCTAGCCTCAGAAGTTCCTGAATCTGAGCTAAAAAATACATTAAAAACAAACATTCAGTAGTCTACAACATGAAAAGCAGATGCCACTCATCAACATAACACAACTCATGTTAGGGTTTTAGGCCTGACTTCACAACAGCCATTTTGGAAACAAAAAATATGTAGTTTCACGTTCTAAGAAAAGAACCTCAAACAGAAGCAAAGCTTTGAGATGGGAAAACAAAAACATTCTAAATTGAAAAAAATTGACATTACATATATAGGCACCGAAGTGGAAAAAGTCTATTACTGAATAAAATTTGTAGAATGACTGCTTAAACTGTCAATCTTAACCCATTCACTCCAGGTAATGTTCCAGGAGTCACAAAAAAGAAAACTCAACTATCCCTAAATGCCTAATACTAATAATGACACGTAATGAGCTGAAGAGGTTCTACTTATTGTGCTATGCCAGAATTGCACCAAGCTCTACCTGCTGACTGCATCTGATGGGAGGCAGGTCAGCAACGGGCATTCCACATCTCAGCAGACATATGGTGGATATGATTGGCTGTCACATCAATTACATGGTATTGAGATGTGGAGGTTGCTCGCATCCTGAGGATGCAAACAAAGCACAAATATCACAAGTCCCTTTATTAATACAGAATTGCCTCAGCTTTATTAGAAGTGGGTTACGCCTATGGACCTCAAAAAGAATACTGTAACTTCATGTGTGCACATTTTTAGAACATCAAGTAATCCTTTCTCCAGAATATTGATATAAAAGGCAATGTGAAAAAGAAAGTTGGTTTGTGGGGGTTTTACTGCATGAGGAGCACACCCCTTCACCCTAATTAACAGTTAGAATATATTTAGGGAAAAATTGCACAACATAAACCTATAATGACTACTGATAAAGGGACACTACCACCTAAATAAACTGTAACTAGATTACTTGTGCATTACTAATAAACCCACATTATAAGACACGCGCTGCTGAGTTTTTTTTTCTTTGAAGTAATTGCATGTAAAAAAGGAAAAATATAGCAAGGTTTGATCTCATTTACAGTTTGTGTATTCCTCCAATGTTGCAACATTTACCAAAAGCTTTGCTTTGTGGCTCTCGTTTATTTAATCTACAGTATTTGAACAGTTAATGAGGTGGGGGAGCGAATGTTTGGATAAGGTGGCAGGTGGTCTATTGTTCTTCAGGGTAACTGATAAGAGCTGGTAGTTAATGAAATGACAGGGAGCTTAAAAAACTTCTAATCTATCCCGTGGTGATGTCCTTTGAATATATCCCACACGATACAATGATTTGATACAGTGATTAACCAATAGACTCCATTATATGGCCAATTCCACACAGTGAGGGCCAAGTGAGGTAAAGATACTGTGGAGAGGGGGGGTGGGTGACCGTTTACAACACAAAATATCACACAACAGATGCACCTAGTGACAGAGTAAAATATTTTCTGAACTAAACAAGAGAAAAACAAAGCACAGGTAAGATATGAGCAACAAAAAATAAACACAAGGACTAGGGATGCACCGATACCACTTTTTTAAGACCGAGTACGAGTACAGATACTTTTGTTCAAGTACTCACCGATACCAATTACCGATACTTTTATTTTATGTCATGTGACGCTTTCCAATAAGAACAGACCTCCTATAAAGCCCCCAGGTCTCATGGATTTGCCCCAGCTCATGGATATCCTGACCCCAGCTCATGGATAATTGCCCCCCTCTCATGGATATGCCCCCCTTGCTCATGGATATGCCCCCCTGCTCATAGATAATTGCCCCCCTCACTCATGGATATGCCCCCCCTTGCTCATGGATATGCCCCCCTTGCTCATGGATATGCCCCCCTTGCTCATGGATATGCCCCCCTTGCTCATGGATATGCCCCCCTTGCTCATGGATATGCCCCCCTCCTCATGGATATGCCCCCCTCCTCATGGATATGCCCCCCTCCTCATGGATATGCCCCCCTCCTCATGGATATGCCCCCCTGCTAATGGATATGCCCCCACTCTCCGCTCATACTTACCTTCCTTCAGCGCCGCCGGTAAAGTCTTCGCGCGCGCTCTCCTTGGAAGGACCCCAGCCGCGACCACGTGGGACCATGTGATCGCGGCTGGGGTCCTTCCAACGAGCGCGCGAAGACTTTACCGGCGGCGCTGAAGGAAGGTAAGTATGAGCGGAGAGCAGCTGCAGGGCCTGTCTGAATGCTCTATCTGCATTCGGACAGGCCCTGCAGCTGCTCACTTTGTTTAATACTTACCTTCCTTCAGCGACGCCGGGAAAGTTTCCGCGCGCGCGCGCGCTCGTTGGAAGGACCCCAGCCGCGATCACATGGTCCCACGTGGTCGCGGCTGGGGTCCTTCCAAGGAGCGCGCGCGAAGACTTTACCGGCGGCGCTGAAGGAAGGTAAGTATTAAACAAAGTTAGGAGAGCAGCTGCAGGGCCTGTCCGAATGCCGATAGAGCATTCGGACAGCCGCCGCAGCCCCTTGGATACCGGCAAGCCGGCTCAATGCCGGCTTCCGGTATCGGAAAAAAATATCGGGGGTACTGCACGAGTACCAAGTACTCCTGCAGTACCCGGTATCGGTATCGGCACCGATATAGATACTAGTATCGGTATCGGTGCAACCCTAACAAGGACATTTAATTTTTTGCTGGTAGTAGCCCTTTAAAAGTTGAAAGTGGTAATGCACAGGAGAGCTGGCAACACTACACAAATACAAGCATACTTACAACTTTTGTTCTTTGGTTTTAAGAGATTTTTCTCCGGCTTTCTCATATATCTTTCTCCGAGATAATGGCGATGGTTCAGGCACTCGTTTATCAGTAGTTTGTTTTGCTCTAAAGAAGATAATTGTGCTTTATTAAAAAGAAAACAAATGATCACAACAGTAAACTTAATTTAAACGCAAGAAAATTTATTTCCTGGAGGGCAAAGATCGCTCACTCCTGTTTAAAAATGACACTAAGTATCACACCACCCTGTGTAACCCACACATTCTTTGCACTTTGGGATCCTTTATATTACTTCTAGCAGATTGTGCTGGGACACCGCTGCTCTGTATTTTACATCTTATTTGTGTTCTGTTAAAATAACTTAATCCAAAAGTAATTAAGGCAGCTCTCCATATTTCTTAAAGGTATCCTTGCCACAAATCCACCACTGTATTTGCTACATCTTTCTCATGATCTGTAGAGCAGCACGCCTACAAAAGAAGGCATGTGCAATCTCGCTAGTAGAAACATAGAAAAATGTCAGCAGATAAGAACCTTTCGGCCCATCTAGTCTGCCCAATTACATGGATACTTTACCTGGATTTATCTTTGGTTTAGGATAGCCTTATGCCTATCCCATGCTTGCTTAAATTCAATTACTGTTTTGGCCTCTACCACTTCTACTGGAAGGCTGTTCCATGTATCCACCACCCAATCAGTAAAATAATGCTTCCTGATGTTACTTTTAAACCTTTGCTCCTCTAAACTAAGACTATGTCCTCTTGTTTTGCTACTTTGTTTCCATTTAAATATACTCCCTTCCTCTACCTTGTGGATTCCCTTTACGTATTTAACCCCTTAAGGGCCGCTGACGTACCATGTACGTCCTGTCCTCGGGTCTCCCTTAGACCCGTGGACGTACAGGGTACGTCAGCGGCACCTAATCCCCCTCCCGCCCGATACTCACCTCCCTCGCCGGATCCCACGGCGATCTGGCAGGGAGGAAGCCTGCCCATGTGATTTACATGGGCAGGCGAGGCTGATGACGTCGCCACGCTGCGTGGTGACGTCATCAGCAGGCGTCCCCATGCATTTCAATGGAGGGGAGGGGGGGTTCCTTCGGAGCCCTCTATCTCCCCAACCATTGAAGCTAGGGAGATGCCGTTTGCACCGCTGGAGAGGGGAGAGCCTCCCTTTTCAGCGGTGTATGGCATTAACCATTTCGCCGCCGGATCACGTTGCGGCACCAAAACGCGATTCAAACCTGGAGGGGGGCTGACATCTTGGATGTCAGCCAAGCCTACAGGTCCCCCCCACCCACTGACAACCTCACCATATGTGTGAGGATGTCAGTGGGCCAGTTAACCATCTAGCTGCCATGTAGAGATAAGGGGATCCTAAGGATCCCTTTATCTCCCGATCCATGGCAGCTAGATGGTCATATTTGCCATCATTTGAAAGGCCTGATTATGGCCTTTCAAATGATACCAGGTTTGGTTTTAAAAAAAAAATAAAAAAATAAAAATTTAATTAAAAAAAATAATAAAAAAAATTAAATAAAATGTTTTTTTTTTAAAAGTTTTTTTGTCTGGGGGGGGGGGGGGGGTTAATTAAATAGGACCTAGGCTGTCATCTAAAAATAATTAGCACAAAATGGTCAGAATGAGCGCAGTGCACATAGGTGAACTGTCTCAGCAGTGAAGGGGTTAAAAAGCAAACGCATGTAAAAATTGGGTATTTCTAGTCTCGGGACAAAATTTTGAACCTATTTAGCCGGGGTCGTTTTGGGTGGTTGTAGATTTTGGGGATTAAATTACGAAAAAGTGTGTTTTTACCATTTTTTTCCTCATATTTCATATTTTTTTTATAGTAAATTATTCGATATGATGGAAATAATGGTATTTCTAGAAAGTCCATTTAATGGCGGGAAAAAGGGTGTATAATATGTGTGGGTCGAATATACGAGTAAGAGGAAAATTTGACCTAAACACTAACAGCGCAGAAACGTAAAAACAGCAGCGGTCACTAAAAGACGGATTTGTGTAAAACCGCCCGGTCACTAAGGGGTTAAATGTTTCTATCATATCTCCTCTGTCACGTCTTTTTTCCAAGCTGTACATGTTAAGATCATTAAGCCGTTGCTGGTAACTTTTCTCCTTCAAGCCGTACACCATTTTAGTAGCCCTTCTCTGAACTCTCTCTAAGATGTCTATATCCTTCTGGAGATACGGTCTCCAGTACTGCACACAGTACTCCAAGTGAGGTCTCACCAGTGCTCTGTACAGTGGCATGAGCACTTCCCTTTTCCTACTGCTAATACCTCTCCCTACACAACCAAGCATTCTGCTAGCATTTCCTGCTGCTCTATTACATTGACTACTTACCCTTACAGTTGTGTTCAAAATTATTCAACCCCCAATGCTGTAAAGGGTTTTAGGGAATTTAGTGTACATTTGTAATTGTATTCAGAATGAAATCCTACAAGGACTTTTTAAAGAACCATATACAACTAAAATGACATCAATTGGTTTTGTAATACAGTAGTAAATCTTTCTTTTGTGAATTCTTCATTGACACAGTTATTCAACCCCTTAAAGACTACCACTCTGAAGAACAGAGGTTCATTCAAGTGTTTTCAATCCGGTATTGAAAACACCTGTGGATGTCACGGAGCAGCAATAAAGCATAATAAGCACCAATTAGGCAGCTTTAAAATGACTGATACTCAGCTCCTTCTAGACATTTACTGGTGTGGTTACAAACATGGTGAAGTCAAGAGAATGGTCCAGGAAGACAAGAGAAGAGGTGATTACTCTTCCCAGGAAGGGCAATGGCTATAAGAAGATTGCAAAGATGTTAAACATACCAAGAGAGACCATAGGAAGCATCAGTCGCAAATTCAAGGCAAAGGGCACTGTTGAAACGCTACCTGGTCGTGGCAGAAAGAAGATGCTGACTTCGACTGCTGTGCGCTACCTGAAGCGTAGAGTGGAGAAAAGTCCCCGTGTGACTGCTGAGGAACTGAGAAAAGATTTGTCAGATGTGGGTACTGAAGTTTCAGCTCCGACAATACGGCGAACACTGCGTAATGAAGGCCTCCATGCCAGAACTCCCAGGCGCACCCCCTTGCTGTCTCCAAAGAATAAGAAGAGTCGACTGCAGTATGCCAAAAGTCATGTGGACAAACCACAGAAGTTTTGGGATAGTGTTCTGTGGACTGATGAAACAAAATTAGAACTGTTTGGGCCCATGGATCAATGCTAGGTTTGGAGGAGGAAGAACAAGGCCTATGAAGAAAAGAACACCTTGCCTACTGTGAAGCATGGCGGGGGGTCAATCATGCTTTGGGGCTGTTTGGCTTCTGCAGGTACAGGGAAGCTTCAGCGTGTGCAAGGTACCATGAATTCTCTTCAGTACCAGGAGATATTGGATGACAATGTGATGCAGTCCGTCACAAACCTGAGGCTTGGGAGACGTTGGACCTTTCAACAGGACAATGATCCCAAGCATACCTCCAAGTCCACTAGAGCATGGTTGCAGATTAAAGGCTGGAACATTTTGGAGTGGCCATCGCAGTCACCTGACTTAAATCCGATTGAGAACCTCTGGTGGGACTTAAAGAAAGCAGTTGCAGTGTGCAAGCCTAAGAATGTGACTGAACTGGAGGCTTTTGCCCATGACGAATGGGCGAAGATACCCGTAGATCGCTGCAAGACACTTGTGTCAAGCTATGCTTCACGTTTAAAAGCTGTTATAACTGTAAAAGGATGTTGTACTAAGTACTAAGATTGAATGTCACTTGGGGGTTGAATAAAAATGATAATGATGTGAGCACAGAAAAGACATTTGTGGTTATTTCATTATAAATAAATGTTATGTTATATTTGTCTGACCTACACGTGCCTCTTTGATTTAATTGTAAGCAAGATGACTGAATGATCAAAATCAATGTCAAACTGGCCAAAACACTCAATTTCAGTGGGGATTGAATAATTTTGAACCCAACTGTAGATCCTCTGAAATAATAACCCCTAAATCCCTTTCCTCAGATGTTACGGCTGGAGAAAACCGTAGTAGTTACGGCTGGAGAAAACCAACATAACACAATTATAACCCAAAAGGTCAGCGTAATATCAGGAAAGACCTTTTTGTCTTTGAGTGGAATTGTGTAGGAGCCATGGATGCACCCAGCTTTTTTTTTTTTTAAAATAAAAAAAAAAACACTTTCCATTACTCACACAGTAAACATATCCAGAAGTATCTCTACCGTACATTTTCACTGTAGGCGAGTCCTATTTGAGAGGCAGAGTGCTCCCTCTGCTGTCCAAAAAGTGATACTACATTATAGCTTGAGCTCCAAGTTTCCTTGAAGGAAAACCAGAACTCAAACGTTTTTTTAAACAATTTTAACACATTGGCTGTCATGTCTGATGTGTTGAGACGTCGTGGCCACATTTTGGAGCACATTTGTAATAAAATTCCTTTGTATTGCTCCATAGTAAAACCAGATTGAGTTTAAATCGATGTTGGGCTCCTGCAGGAGCTTTTGAAGATAAGGAATACTCAATTATGGTAAGGTGCATGGTTTAATGGACAAAATCAGCAATGGTATCAAACAAGATTTCCACATCAGACACATACTTTATACACTACTAGAGAATCTTTGGCTCTCAAAGAGTGACGTTTAAAAATTATATGAATCCATTAACATTATTTCTTCCTATTGCCAAATTTAACAAAATGCTGCAGTTGTACTCTTTCATTAAAACTTCCAATAAAACCCTCTTCGAGAAGTTTCCATACACTACAGTTATACTTTCATACTTGGAACTACTTTCTGGAGTGTAATAAAATTAGCAGTGAAAATCGTAATTTCATGATAGTATGACGAGGTGAACCCACCTGGCAAAATCTATGTGCCACATTACGACACGGGAGTCCTGCCTTTTTTAATTTTTATTTGTATTGTGTCCACAGAAAGGTACCATAATTACAATCAATTGTGGCAAGACATCGATCGATGGGGTAGGTTTAACTTTTATAGGCCACATTTTGCATAATTTGACAATTAACATTAATAGATTTCAAACATTACAGTGACAAACCTCAAAGTACTCCACTATTATTTTTAAAAAATGTGTGCCATCTTAAGTAAAATACTAGAGTTAGGAAGATAAATTAATATTATGGCTAATACAGCTGTGCTCATAAGTTTACATACCCTGACAGATTTTATGATTTCTTGGCCATTATACAGAGAATAGGAATGATGACACAAAAACATTTCTTTTGCTCATGGTTAGTGTTTGGCTGAAGCCATTTATTATCAAGCAAGTGTGTTTACTCTTTTTAATCATAATGACAACAGAAACTACCCAAATCACCCTGATCAAAAGTTTACATACCCCAGTCCTTAATACCGTGTATTGCCCCCTTTAACATCAATGACAGCTTGAAGTCTTTTGTGGTATTTGTGGATGAGGCTCTTTATCTTCTCAGATGGTAAAGCTGCCCATTCTTCTTGGCAAAAAGTCTCCAGTTCCTGTAAGGTCTTGGGCTGTCTTGCATGAACTGCACGTTTGGGACCCCCCCCCCCGGGTGGCTCAATGATATTGAGGTCAGGAGACACAGATGGCCAATCCAGAACCTTCACTTCATTCTGCTGTAGTCAATGACAGGTCGACTTGACCTTGAGTTTTGGATCATTGTCATGTTGGGATGTCAAAGTACGTCCCATGCGCAGCTTCCGGGCTGATGAATGCAAATTTTCCTCCAGTATTTTTTGATAACATCCTGCATTCATCCAGCCATCAATTTTGACCAAATTTCCTGTGCCTTTGTAGCTCACACATCCCCAAAACATCAGCGATCCACCTCTGTGTTTCACAGTAGGAATGGTGTACCTTTCATCATAGGCCTTGTTGACTCCTATCCAAATGTTGCGTTTATGGTTGTGACCGAAAAGTTCAATTTTGGTCTCATCACTCCAATTGACTTTGAGCCAGAAAATCTGAGGCTTGTCTCTGTGCAGTTTGGCGTATTGTAAGCGGGATACTTGGTGGCTTTCTCCTAGCAACTCGACCATGCAGCCCATCTTTCTTCAAGTGCCTCCATATTGTGCATCTTGAAACAGCCACACCACATGTTTTCAGAGAGTCCTATATTTCACCTGAAGTTATTTGTGTGTCTTTGCATCCTGAACAATTTTCCGGCCAGTTGTGGCTGAAATTTTAGTTTGTCTACCTGACCGTGGTTTGGTTTCAACAGAAACCCTCATTTTCCACTTCTTAGAGTTTGGCAGTCTCAATTCCTTGGATATCTTTTTATATCCTTTTCCGGTTTTATAAAGTTCATCTACCTTTTCCCGCAGATTCTATGACAATTCTTTTGCTTTCCCCATGACTCAGAATCCGGAAATGTCAGTGCAGCACTGGATGAAAGATGCAAGGGTCTGTCAGGAGTCTAGAAACGCATTGAACTTTTAGAAACACACACACCAATTACAAGCAAACAGATCACAGGTGAGGATGGTTACCTTTAATAGTCATTCAATCCTGTTTGTGTCAATTTGTGTGCAGGTTATAGGAGGTCAAAATCACCAGGGTATGTAAACTTTTGATCAGGGTCATTTGGGTAGTTTCTGTCATTAGGATTTAAAAAGAGTAAACACACTTGATAATAAATGGCTTCAGCCAAACACTAACCATGAGTGGAAAAAATGTTTTTTGTTATTATTCATTTTCTCTGAATAATGGACAAGAAATCTAATTCTGCCTGGGTGTGTAAATTTATGCGCACAACTGTACTTAGCATTGGAAATTTAGTGCCAAAAGGGAAAGACTGCCATATACACAGGTATTATTTTCAGAATATGGATTACATTTAATTAAATCATACACCATTTAAAGTGTGTCTGTGAAACTGCCCTTGAGGATGATGCCATATTGAAGATAGGTTTGGCATATCAATGGGAGAACAAATAAGAGATACTAAAGCATACCTGCCAGATGATATCACAGTAGCCAGCAAATAGGAAACAATGATAACGCTCAGCACGTATGCCAGAGACATTAAAGGGTTTGTGACTGGACAAATGGGGCATTTGAGGTGTTTTATAAATCATTTTATTTTTGATGTGGGAGGCTACTCGAGAGAAAGAGAATTATTAGGCACTTTATTCAAGGGGAGGTCGTTATTGGGGATACACAAATGTATAGGCAAGCCTTGATAAAGATCGGCAGTGAAGGATTTTCATAATTGTTGAGGCCTTTACTTCTAAAGATTGCACATATTATACTTCACACATCTTAAATGTACCGCTTTTGAAAGATCCTATGTAGGACAGCAATCTAATAATAATAACTACAGCACTGCATTACTTTTTATTTCACTATAATAAAGCTGTGCCCATTTATTAATTTACTATGCGTTAGCATAGTGATGCATGTGTATGATTAAGAAGTGTGATACAATTAAACATATGGGTTTGTTTGTTCTTTTTTTCCCCCGTTAACTTTAGTAATAATCATTAAAATCTTATTTTGAAGTACATTAGTGCAAAATAGTGTAGATTTCTTTGGTAGTTCTTAATATTAGACGTAAGACCTGTTCGGCACCAACAGTGTGCTTCTTTATATAGTTTGTGTATTCTACTTCTAATATTCAGCTGAAAAGTAAATGAACATACATGGACCATAGCACAATTTTCGAAACAGGTTTTCTAGTATATACAAGTATATGAATAAGCATATTCAAGCCTTCAGTATCAACCATGTGAACCATGTCAGCTTTTAGCTGCTCGCAAGTAGGGCTGGGTGATTTTATTTTAATCGTTGAGTGTAAGGTGTGTAAAAAAAAAAAAAAAAATAAAAATCACCCAGCCCTACTAGCAGGCAACACTATTCTTAATCTGGAAAAAAATACAACATTGAGAACAAAATGCCAGGAAACACATAAAAGCGTATTACCTGACTATATTAATTGTAGCTTGATGTTCCAACAATCTCCAGCAATAATAGTTGGCTGATGCAAGTTGGGCTCTCTATCTATTCATTCTCCACCGACATTAGTACCAACTGTGTTTGCCATTAAAGCATTGGAGCTTTTCACTATTTAATGCTTACAGAGATTATTGCTTGCTTTAGTCACTGAATAAATGCCCATGCAACAAATAATTTGAGTCATTAAAGCATGCATGAGTGGTTAGATGTTAATTTCAGGTTATGAGAAAATTACTTTCTCCGAGGAAAGATGCAGATGGGTGCAGAAAAATAAAGTATCATTATTTTAAGCTTGAGGCTATAACTTGCAATATGTTATTCTAGAACTTCTAGAGCAATAAAAAATGCAGTACAGTGTAAGTTGTTTATCTCTGACCTTATTAAATAGGAAAGTGTTTTTATAAAAAAAAATTGCAAATTCAGCGCCTTACATTAGCTAGCACTATGAAAGGTTAATGGCAGGTGTTGCAAGAGATGAACGCAGAAGCACAGGCAAAAAAAAAAAAAATTCTATATATTCTTTCACACATGTAGAACAGATAAGAATTTCGTCTATGTGGCCATAATGGTAGCACTCAGAATCAGGGATGGATCATTTCCCTCCTTTTACATAATATTTGTAGCTTTATATTATCACTGGACTCTGTGGTGACATTCAGACTGGTGACCAGGCTCATCAATCAGGATAACTAAACTGTACCAAGCTGTATTTAGCTTTCAGTACAGTCAGCATATTAGTGGAAATAGAAGGTATATTGTAGATGTATTGAGCACCTTACTTTGCACATCTCCTAAACGCAGGTACAGAATTTCAGTAGCAAGGGTAAAAGTACAACAGGGCTGTTAAATCCATGCATATTGTTAGAGAAGGCATTCCCAAAGAAAGCAGTGTTTGTTAATGTGGCAAGGACAGACTTACATGCTGCCTATTTTAGAAGGTGGTTGTTGCTCTTTCTCCCTAATGTTAGCTCCACTGGATTCCAAGCTCAATCCAATCTCTTGCACTTCTGAAACTGTGGGGAGGTATGATGGAAGACTGGATTCTCCGGGCCCAGGATCAGGTGTTGACTCGCCACTATCTGCATACAGCAGCTCCAACTGGGTTGTGGTTCTCCGTCGAGCCTATTTAAAGGTTCAACAAAATGTTATCACACCTAAAAATATAGACAACCAAACGGTCTGTTTAATATTTGCAATAGTGTACTAGTCACTTGATACATGGACCTAGAGAGGTTTTGGGAGGTGTGGCCCTGATATTTTATATTATACCCAACCGTCTATGTTCACATCACTTTGTACCCCTGGTAGGTATATGGTGTCAGTGTTCTCTGTGGAATGCTGTTTATTGCCCTAGATCCCAACATCTAGCTCTGGAACTGGTGGTTTACAGCTATGCAGGCTTCGCCTCTGGAAGTAGAAGAAACCAATTAAGGAACTGCACCTTTTTACTCCGTCGGGGAGTGGAGTGAAGTGAAGTTGCTTCTTCTGTCTGTCAGACCAGGGAGTGTGTTTGGGAGGGGAAGGCTATAGTAGGTTAAGACTGGGGCAAGGCATTTACATTTCCCAATATTTTTGTTTCAGTTGGTGACACTTAACCTCTGGATTACGGCTTCAGAGTTCGTTGACAGCCATTCCCAGGCCATACTTTAAAACAAGAGAAATCTCAATGTATCCTTCCTTGTAAAATACTTTATAAATTGTTGGCCTGTTAAGGAAATGGCAATATCTTGCTTGTAGCCAGCTGTGAAATGTACAAAATTTAACAAAGATTTTCTATAAAATGTAATAGGTGTGCGTAATCATCATCTTGTCTCTTAAGCACACACTGGCCCGTGGGACTGGCTGGGAGATCTAAGCTGCCTCTGCTACTAAAGAATGAAAGCACTTCTACATTGGACACCAAGAATGATAGCAATACGCCATAATGCCAAAAGGCAGGCAAAAGCCTAGGTAGCTAACATTTTTATTTTAAGAAAAAAAATAAATGGGACAACTACAGAGCAAGAGACACTGAAATGGAGGAAAAGAGGCATTAGGCAAATTTAGAACTAAACTATCATAGAAATATTGTCTTTGTTTTGTTTGATCTAATGTTCACAAATCACAGCAAATTTCTAGATTACAGAGTAGTATGTAATGTTGTGGGCTCCTACAGAGATAGACTTTCCACACATAACATAGGATTGCTCTCAAATGAATCAACAATTCCTATGTATTCAGTCTATGCCTTATATAGCTACAATCCTTACTTTGCTCTTCGGCTTGACCTCGCCACACAATTTCATGAGATCAGAAGACAAGGAGCTTTAACAGAACAAAGAGATAACAAATTTCAGCTTTTGTGAAAGAAATAAGAGTAAAAGTATAAAACCTTTATGAAGTACTGCATTTGTATATAGCTGGTCTTAAAATGTGGTTTGATGGTTATCCAAGTTACAGCAAACAAAATATTTTTTAATAACACAAAATGCTTGTACCGAGCTCTCAGAAGACCTGTGATCAGGAACTGCATCAAGCTGGAAAGGGTTCAAAGGGTATCTCGAAGAGTTTAGATATGCATCTGCCCACTGCTAAACAAACTGCCTATTCCAGCCAAGATGGTGCAAAAAGCACATCACACAATTCTCACGGAGTTAGAAAAGAACCATAGCGTGACTAAACCCCTAAAAAGGAATCCATAGAGCTGGTTAACATTGGTTCTTGAATCTACTCTACAGAAAACATTGAATAGGCATGCTGTGTCCATGGCTGGACACTAGAATCAAGCAGCTACTGTCACAAAATACATTGCTCACCTGAGGTTTACATTCAGACCACCATGACACTCCACAATGCTTGGTTGGGAAGAACATGCAGCACAATGTATTGTGTAAAAAGGCACCAAATACCAACATAAAAAGATCACCCCAATGGTTAGGTACAGTGGAGCGAGCGTCATGATATGGGTCTGCTTTGCCGCTTAGGGAGGAGGACCCCTTGCCATCAAAAAGGGATAAAATGATTACTCCAATTTATCAAGATATTCTACAGGATATTAGCAGAAAGGCTATGCACCAGCTTAAGCTCAGTAGAAGTTGGGTGATGCAACAGAACAATGATCCTAAATAACAAGTGCACTACAGAATGGAATAAAGAAAATCAACCTTTTGAAATGGCCTAATCAGAACACAAACCTTTAACTCAGAGATTTTGTGGAATAACCTCAAAACCGCTTTCACACCAGACATCCGAAGAAGATGGCTAAACTGAAGCAATTCTGTAAATAACAGTGGTCCAAAATTCCTTCTGATCATTTTTCTGGGCGTAATCCGCAGCTCCAGTAAACGCTTGGTTGAGGTTATTGCTACTAAAGCAGGATCAACTAGCTCTTCAATCCAAACACTCACTACAGCAGTGTGAATGTTTAATGGGAAGTTTGCAATAAGGACATGAAAGATTATAAATGTTTGTATGCTGTCAGTTTAAGTACATCGTCTATACCGGGGATTGTGATGAAGAAGTACATTGTCTATACTGGGGATTGTGATGAAGTACATTGTCTATACCTGGGACTGTGATGAAGTGTCACTATGACCAACTCAGGCAGAAAAAACAATTTCCAAGTGTTAACATACTTTTTCTTGACACTGTATCAATGTGTTAACATTTTGTTTAGACTACATAAACATTTGATTTCATTTGGTATGACAGCTTACCATATCCTAAGATAAAAAACAAAACCAAACCAAACCCAGGGAAAACAAAGTTCTACCAAAATTCACACTTATAAAAGGCCAGTTTATTAATGTTAAAAATGTATCTTACAACTTGAAACATATTTTTAAGCATAGGAAAAATAGAAGATATAAACCTGAAAAGGAAAAGAAAGTAAGTCAAGAAGTCACATACCTGCCTTCTGTCCCTGGACTTTGTATTGACCCTTCTTCATCACTGCTATTTTCTGTATTTTCTTTTAAAAAATAAATATGTAAATGTTAGTGTAGAGAAAAACATATTCTTGGTTTCTGTGAATAACTGAAAACAGACATTTTAGTCGTGCTCTTAATGATTATTGACTAGTGTGGTAAAAAAAAAAAAAAAAGGGGTTCCACCATCAGGAAAAAAGCCTATATACTTTCAAGCTAGTTTTGGTCATTGGCCAGAAAACCATTTTCAGGTTCTAGCTCAGTCGTACCTGAGATCTACTCTGTAGATCACAATTTGATTAGCTGTTGACACTAAATGCTCACAATAGTCATTATTTCTAAAACTTACTTTCACGTCTAGAAAATGTAAAAATAAATAAACTGCAATGAAACTCCGCAATGGCCGTCTTGCAATCTTCATTATATACATCCAAACACAAAAACCTTGTCTTGTTACCTTTGAACACGTAGTGCTCTACAAATGGCCCAAAACAAACTGCATCAGATCCAATACACACAATTGTTTTTCTGTAAATATTGACTACACAAAAGAACCTATAGTAATAAATAACTGGGCAGAAGATGTAGTCTTTGTGTAGAATTGAATAAGTAGAACTAATTGAGAGAGTCATCGTTAACGATAAAGTAAACAAAGTGAAAAGTTGGGAATAAATTAATAAAAAGCACATTATAATTTAGTTCTTTTGAAGAACTATATCAAAATTGACAGTGTTTTTTTTTTCTTCAGGTTTCAATATCAAGTTTCATATCCAGACCATCTAAGCGCCAATTTCCACATTTAATTATTTTCTAGTTCTTTACAAAGGCAGGACTAATACAAATAATGATAAAAAGGTAGTGCCTTTGTTGTGTAACAGTAGGTGTGATTAAACATTTATAAATTGAAGTCTTAGTGATTCTTCCATGCTGTGAATACACCTTAAACACCAATTCAATAGGTTCCATCCTAAATTACATAAAATGCACAATTACTAAAAACTGTTAAATGTTAAAAAACCTCTCAATAAAAATGCAAAGAATATCAAAGAATATCAAAGAAAAGATAAAAAAAAACAAAAACCACAACAACTCTATGTGGTCTACCGTTCAAATATTTTGGAGAAAAAAATCTCAGTTTAGCGTTACTATTAAGTAACAAATACAACTTGGGACGCTCATTTTGAAGCACATACATAGACCCAATTGATTAATGGAGAGGTCACCCCCCAAGAAGAATTTCTTTGAATGTCATGAACCCCCGAATAGATAAACTAAATTGTTTGTGTCCAACATGCTTTTAATGAGAATTTGTAGTAAAGGCCGACTTTCCCTGATCCTACAGATTTTACTCACTGTCCGCTTACCTGTTTTTAAATTGTTTGTGGTTTGCCACTGTATCCAAAAATGAGTCACTGGGATGCAATAAAGTCTAAGCACCACATGAATTCCTGGTCATAAGCTAATACTGTGTCAAACTAATGTTAAAAAGGAGTTAAGAACAGATCTTGTGTCGTTTTTATGCATCAGTGTAGGTATATCACATCTAACAAGCTGAAAAGGATTAATAAGAGATGGGATGAGTTGATAATGTAATGTTATTAAAGACACTGAGGCCAAAGCTACACTAAGTGACAGTTAATGAGGAGCTCAACAGCTTATACGTGAAATAATATTATCAGCATTCATCTGTTAATATTTGACCCCATATCACAGGGTACGTGATCAGGAAAATGAAACAAAGAGGGATGTTCTAGATATCGGATCAGGAACATTAGACATAGGAGGTTCTTGATGCTGGGACATGCAATGTGTGCATGTATCTCAGAAGATCAGCCTGGTCTTTTGGTTAGTGCTGATGGAGAATTAGTAAGTCATGCATGTGCACAACATAGAAAAAGCTTGATATACTTACCCAGTGGAATGCTATCTAGGTCTGTGCAAAGTCAAGCAAGGAAAAAAAACCAACACGACAATCAAAACAGTTTGCCATTTGCCAAATGAAACAAATCAGCTCTTATCAATGATATTTATAAAGATCGTATGAAAGGAGAATTCTACTATACAACTTATTACGCAATGTGTTGTCTTTTATGCTAGTCGATGTAAACCTAGGGACCTGAAGGGATTTAAGTGAACAGCACACATTACATAAACACATACCGTATGTGTTTAAATAGTGGCGTCAAAGATTTAGAACATTACATTTCTGTACATTGAGATATGTCATAAATACATAAGTTCAATGAACTCGTGCATGACAACCATGGACCAGGGTAGAACTGGGGAAAACCGGATGAAAGAAATAATCTGTGTGAAAATAAAACTCAAACTTAATGTGTCACGTTGCTAAGACATAGCAGCTACACATTACCTCCTCGTTCCCTCATTGACCAATATGGAAGTTGTTTACACAGCCACCCTTTCCGAGCCCAATTAATCGTGCTATGTGCACACTTGGTTCAACATCTCCCCTAAAAGGCTCTTTGAAGTATGATTATAAGCAGTCAGAGCTCAGAAGTCTCATGTACAATGTCACAAAATTGTTTGTGGTCTGATGATTAAAAGGAATGTGTGCTACAAAAACACAGAGCAGATACCAAGCGACAGGGTCACTACGTAGCCTGGGTATTGCTCTCTGCAGAAGATACCAAGCTTGGAAAATATGCAGTGAACATGTGCGCCTTTATTTTATTTAAAGTTTAACATATTCTTAATGCTTATCTTCTATAAACAGGGGTCACTGCCTGCCTGCAGTTTAACTAGATTTTTTAAATATCTTTTAAGAAGGTCATCTCAGACCTGAGTTCAGCTAAACCATTACCATTCAGTTCTATTTTGAATCTTTTAGAAAAGATTTTTTTTTAAAAAAGATGGTATGTTGCTTTAAGTAGCTAACATACTGTGATAGGAGAGAAATACCTTTCATACAGATCTTTAACGAAAACGTTTAATAGATGCCGCTATGAAGCATGTTAACTCTGCTCAATGCACATCAATCGTTACCACTCCTCTTATTTGCTTCTCTCGGAATCTGTCTATTGTGGTACCTTTACCGTAGATCCAGCTGCCATCTGGATATTTTGTGCAGGATTACCGCATCAATAAACAGCTCGGACTTCTATTAAAGTATAAACCCAGACTTTTAATGGCAACAGTGATAAAATAATGTCCAATCCAAATCTGTTCGCCTTATAAAATGAAGACTTCATCAGGGATTAAATGTGTCCTCAAGACCCCCAGCTATTTATCAAGAATCCGCAGGTAACTGGCACTTGCGGGGAGCCATGCTTTCCAAAATGAAACGCACGGCTAACTGCCAATTTTCAAATAACTGCAATATCCTGCATAATAGGCCCTTCACTCAGCTAATGCGATTGGCGTGCGCTCCAATGCGTAACACACGTCTATCTCTATTGCTTATCGCTACTAATCAGTCTGGGATTGGCACTCACTGAAAACCTCAAACGTGCCAACCAATCAGCATCCGCTAGGCACCATCTTGGGAAGGTCCTTATCTGTCCTTCCTTCCGAGCAATTTTGGTGAGGTCCTGCATCACAGCTAGCAATCTCTGGTTCGGTCCGGGGAAGAAAAAAAAAAAATACATAAAAGCAGTCTCACTACAGGACAACCTTTTCTAAGAATAAGATATCGATAACAATAAAAAAACCTCTAAAACTACAAGAAAGCATTACAAAAAGGCAAAGGGGGACCTGGACTAACAAATATCCAGAGATTTAAAAAAATTATATAATAAAAAACAGAAATATAAAAAGGACTAAAAAAATAAATATATAATGAAAAAAAAAGATAGAAAATCAATATTTCTCATTATTTTTGGTATAGTTATTTTTATACATGCATTAATATATAAATGCTGGTAATGAATGCAATCAGGAACTTTCAAAAAAGTAAAATACAAAGGGCCTTATGACATACTTAACGCTAACGTTAGTGCTCAGCTGCGTAAGCGTTAACGTCAAGTTAAGTGGCCCTAGCACGGGCCGACCATATTACATTCCGAACGCTAACGGGTCCCGAGGCTCCCTTTGCCAACCTGCAGGTCACGTGACCGGCACTCGAAGCCTAAATGGAGTCCTGCAGACTCCAAAAGGAGGGTATACCCTGCGGTGGCGCTTAGTGCTGCATTACGGGGCAGGCTGATTTAGTGCTGGTGCAGGCTTTTCTCCTTAGCGTCCCCGTTTTAGCAGGCAGTATGTAATCCTGCCCATAAAATTTTATTGGGTCATCATACTAAAAAAGTCCTTCCCACATGTAACCTTGAGCAAGGCTCTAGGATCATAAACGAACAGGACATTAAATAATAAAAGAATAATTTTTTAAAATATTTTTATGATATTAATTTGTTATTCCGGGTCCCTTCTTTGCCTCTTATTTTCTTTCTGTCCTCTTTTCCTTGTTGTTTTTTGTAATGCTTTTCTTCTAGTTTTAGTTTTTTTCTATTGTATTAGGAAAGGTTGTACCGTTGGGAGATCGTTCTTTTGTGTGTCTTTTCCCCAGACTGAAACAGATTGCCGGCTGTGATGCTGGACCTCACCAAAACGGCTCTGAAAGAAGGACGGAGGACCTTCCCAAGATGGTTACCTGGCGGATGCTGATTGGTTGGCATGTTTGAATGACGTTTTTAGTGGGCGCCATTCCTGAACTGATTGGGGAGGAACGATAGATAGTGATGGACGTGTGTTCTGCATTGGAGTGATTGGCATTAGCTGAGTGAAGGGCCTATTATGCAAGAGTAGTTCATTGAAAGAAGGCTGTTAGCCATGCGTTCGTTTTAGAAAGCATGGTGCCCTGGAAGTATCATTTGCCTGCAGATTTGGATTGTTAATAAATAGCTGGGGGGTCCTTTGGACACATTTAATCCCTGATGAAGTCTTCATTTTAGAAAACGAACCAGACATTTTATCATTGCTGCCATTAAAAGTCTGTTTTTATACTGCGATTACTATAAATCCAGGCTGTTTTTGATGCGGTAATCCTGCACTAAATATCCAGGTGGCAGCTGGATCTACAGTGAAGGTACCACAATAGACAGATTCCGAGAGAAGCAGATAACAGCGGAGTGGTTGATTGATGTGCATTCATTTATTATTCATCCTGTGAGCGCGGTTTCCCTAGCGACCAGTTATATTGGTTTTATAGGTTTAAACTTTCTGCACTATGCAGGCCTCAAAATTTCCACTCGCCTGCTCGCATTTGGCGAGTGGAAATTACATGAGGGCGAGTGGGAATGCAGAGGCAGGGCAGGATAAGGGATTAGGTGGGGCAACTAGTGGCGAGTAACTCTTAAGGCCTGGCTGGTAGCTTGGGATTTGAAATTTTGAGCCCTGGCACTATGTATTTTAGATATATCTCCTATATTTATATATTTTTATTCTTGTTTGTTACTCGCAGTTGAGGAAGGAGGCGCCTACTGGAGAAGCAGATACGTATTAGATTGTTTATTAACCAGGGAGTGTTCACACCTGCTGTGGTTTTTAAAATACTGCGAAAGGCCAGGCTTGACAAAAATTTCACAATTTTGCTTGGTATCACAACGAATTACTCTTGCAACAACAAGAATGTGCACTTGTTGCTTCTCTTGTACTGCTATTGAGCAGACGGCAACATATCCTGCTCAAAATGATATGTATTGTGCAACCAGCCAGTAGCATAGTAAGGGGAAGTGGCGACAGCCTGGTAGAGGGGTGCGTATAGCTGGCTGTCACACGTCAAGGCTGGAATGTCCACTCAGCAATGTGGTCTATGTTTCCATGAATCACAAACCGCAAAGCATCTCGTTCCAGGGCTGTCCAGGCAGATAGTCTGCCTCTCTGACGCCTCCCCATCCTCCTGCACTTCTTGTCCCCACGCTGGAGCCTAAGAGAAGTGAGGTGAACAGGGCGGCAGGAGGAAGCATCAGGGTACAGTAAGCTGAGGCGCGTTCAATACCTCAGCCGCTGCAAGTGCTAAGTTAACAACTTGCCATTGAACGCCGTTCTGCCGCTCAGCACTGCTAACTTAGCACTTGCAGCGACCCGAGGAGATGCTGCGAGTAGCTGAGTGTGACGTAGTAAAGATGGCCGCCGCCATGAAGCAAGTAACAATTCCGTACAGCAATGATAATTTTGAGGGTTTTTTCCACCAAAGCACAAAATATTTATTTATTATTTACCCCTGCACATAGACATATTACAGTTCAATTATATTTTGTTTCAGAAGTAAACATAACGTTTATTCAATAAAAACTTTCATTTGTGGTGTGTGCATACAAAACGGAATTGTGCCGACTGCTTTTCTTTATCATATATACCTCAACTGTTGTCCGAGTCATACGAAAAACAATGTGAATCTTTAAGAAATCGGCCATTTTGGATTCGAAAATTGCACCCAAAGCATTCAATGACACTGCTGCAGCAATTCAGCAGCTGCTGAGGTATTGAACGGGGCTCGGGTCTACACAGTTTGAATGCAGCCGGCCTTGAGTGTGTGGTCCCACCCCTCCCCCTGCAGTAATGTCTCTTTCTTTGTGAAGGGGGGGGGGAGATACACTTGCAGGTGCATTCAGTGTGAGTATTTTGTGGGCTGTGCGTGCAGTGATTGTGTGCCGTAAGCGCGTGCAGCATCTGCAAAGAGTGCAGCGTCAGTGAAGTAGGAGGGTGTGCAGTTTCAGTGTGTGAATGTGAATTAGATTACTGTATGATGTATGAAATTGAATAATGTATAATAGTGTTTTATTACTGTGGAGCGTGTATGAGTGTATCACAGTGCTCCACAGCGATAATACTCACATCCACACACCGCAAATTACTGAGTTTTATTGCTGTGGTGCTATGTGATATCCTCATAGACACCACACATTACGGTTTTATTGCTGTGGAGCTCTGATACGGTCATACATACCGTACATTATGTGAGTTTTATTGCTGTGGATCACTGTGGAATGCTTGGATGTGATTTTGGGGGGGTTGGGGACAGCATTTCCTTTTTGGACCCTGGAAGCACAATGTCTTGGGCTGGACCTATTTGTGTTTCGCATAAAATTAAAATGCTTTCACCTCATCACTGAGGTGTATCATTTAACTGCATTTTTGCCTTTTTTATTCTGGGAGGCGCAAAAGGGAGTATCTGCCCTGGGTGCCAAATAGCCCAAGTATGCCTCTGTAATCAGCAACAATGATGTTTTATTAGACTACATAAGTGTTAATATTGCAAACTGATTTTATCTAACTTTTCCTCATCACTTAAATGTTTGTTCAACTAAAATAATACAGAATTAAATATAGAACTTTTTGGGTTGACCAGCACACATTAATTGCCAAAACCATTCACAAGGTAATAAAATGTTTACTTCAAAGCGGATTTTAAATTTATAAAGCTACAGCCAGAAGCAGTTTATCGCCAAATTTATGTTTCCATGGGCGTACATGCAGAAATCCAATGGGCATGCTGCTAAGAGACAGCATTCATATAAAGCAGAAATTACCTTGTAGGGCATGACCCAGTAGAGCATCAAGTTCAGGATTCAATTCAGCCTTTTCCTTTAACATGTGGAACAAGAGTTGATTTTGCGTAGAACTGGTGATTTCAGTTTGTTTAAGACGTCCTTCAAGAACTTTAATTTGAGCCTCTCTCTGAGCAGCTTGAAGACCCTAGAAAATGTGCATTGAGATTCAAGAGGACTGAACAAATCTTGGAAAATGTTGAACGGTTGTGTGAATACATCAAGATCATTTTTTTTAAAGCCAAATTACTATTTGTACAGGCAAGGACCAACAGAAGATGTGACAGTACCATGTAGCACAAATATACTACCAATATGTGTACATGACAAATGCCATGTTAAAACAATAAATACAGCCAAGGCAAGATGCACACCACTACATAAAGTTACTTTTATTTGAGTCTTCATAAAACAAAGGAATGATAATAACAATATCATGCAGAGAGAACAAAGCTCAAAAATTAAATATACTATATACCTCCATGTTCAGAAATCCATAACTGATCCAAATATTGATAAAAAAAATAACTAAATGACATCATAGATGGTACAACAAATATATACACACACGCTCTCTCTCAAGAGTCCACAAAGGCTGTAATCAATTGCATAGACACAAACCCACAGCACTGTACCAAACAGATATGTAATATTCAACATATAGCATAACATATACAGTATACAAAAAGCAGCACCTGAAACAGAAAAACAAAAAATAAACAGGTACAAGAGATGTAGGGAGCTATTTGTCTGTCGAGCAGAAATAAACAGCAACCATGTACCACAACAGTTTACCTCATTGCCTTTGTCAAAGGTTAAATGCCATGTTAAGAACACACTTAAAACACAAGTGTACTGCAGTTGTTAATGTGCAGCTGTGCAACTGAAGAGTACCATGAAATGTACATCAAGTTGCGACCCAAAGAAGGAAGTAACTTCTCAAGCATTAGAACTACATACATGTACTCCTGCAACAAGCTAGAACATAGCCGACTGTCTTTTTTGACCAAGAGCATAAGCTGCAAAGTACCACAATTCTTTGGGGGGGGGGATTGTACTACTGCTGACAAGCAACATTATGATCAATTTACCAGTTATAATGCACTTTGTCACTTTGGACTCGAAGTACATGGGCCTAGAAATGAATTTGGGAGGTGCGTGCCTGAGGTTTTAGATCGTTTTCCTGCTCTTTCCTTTGTTAAAGTCAGCCTTTATCTACAATTCTAGATGCAGGGTGTGTTGGAAATACAAAAGCATGTACTATACCATTTAAACTGTAGATGGTGCTGCTGTTAAAGGGTACTATGTGTTCTCTCACTTGTTGGTATATACACAGGAAGGAAGTCTTTTGTTTTTCTCTCACTTCCTTGATTTCCTGCTGTGTAATGCCTGCTGCTTACAGTTACTAGTCTGTAATAGTTGTTTATTGTTTTATGCACAAAGTTTACTGCTGCAAGTTCACAAGATTCCAGTGCCCCTTTCATACATAACCAACAGGGTGTTTGTGTCTTCTGTGTACCTTCTCTCTGTATAGTGTGACCTCTGTATTAGTACCTGCTCTCTATTGTGTAAATTCTCTCTATAAGAAATTCCTTTTGTTTACCCTTCTTTCTCCCTCCCCCCTTCTCCTCCTAGGAAATCCAATTGCCCATTGTTTGAAGGTCCTGTGCAGTTATCTGATCTGTGATGTTATCCGTTTCATTGTATGCAAAGGTATTGGTCCTTGACTGTGCCTGTGTGTCTCTGTGAATAAACAGCCAGTTCTATTCTGACCAAGCTTGAAGTCACGACTCATTTTTTTGTGGTAGCAGCCATCGTCTGCTTGCTGTGCCAAAGAAAGGCTCCAGGTCTACAGCGTTGGCTTATTTCTGGGAGTGCTAGCCAGGCTCTCTAGATGCCCCTGTGTTTAAAGGGACACTCTACTCAAAAAATCACCCCCCCCCCGTTTTTTTATCCTAACCTATCCCTATTCCCTTATTAAATCTTTAGTTTTTATTTATTTTTTTGTAACTGTAATACCCTAAAATCCACTTCTTTCCAGCGGCGTCTTTATTTTTTTTTATACTCCCCCTCCCTCCTCTTCCGTCCTTCTTGATGCTTCTTGGCTTCTGGTTTACGTGAGAAGCGTGCATGCGCGCCTCTCACATAAGCCAGCCAATCGGCAGGCTTCCTCCCGGCTCCCTCTGAGGATTAGTGTTGCGCGCAAGAGGATGCGCGCAACACTAACCCTCAGAGGGAGCCGCCAGCTTCTGCGGTGAGTTGGAGACGTCATCGCGCTGAAAGCGTGATGAAGTCTCCTACTCGGCAAAAGTCGGCAGAAGCTGGAAATATGATTCCCGCTCTGCTGACTGACAGCTGGGAGGGCGGAGTAAACTCCTCCGCCTCTCTCAGCTGTTTTCAGCTTTTTCAGCTGAACTGCCGAGCGGAGGGAGGGGAGACAGAGGGCAGGATACTCCGGGCATCATGACCACCTAAAATAGCTTAGGTGGTCATGTTGCCTAGAGTGTCCCTTTAAGTTGCAGCTACAGTACTGGAGAAAGGTGTGAGAATCACGAGGAGAACCTGGGTGTCTAGCAGAGGAAGCAGCATTTGACAGATGTGACCCTGTCCGGGGACAGAGATCCGTTGCACACATTTTTACAGGTTATACAATAAACAATCAGCATGGTTTTATTAACATTGGCTTACCTTGCTTACAGCCATGGAAAGGAAGTGATCAAGTAAGTACCTTGCTTCTGTAAGCGAGCAAGAACTAATAATAGCAGTTACGTCCAAAGTATCTCCTTCCTCCTATAGAAAGTATGAGAAAATTGAATTTACACTTTTTTGATCACCCAAAGTTGAGAAATACACTGATACTGTAATGTAAGGGCATAAGTAAAAAGCTTAATAAATATGTCTTTTTAAACGGCTTGGCAGGGAGGGAGGAAGTTCCATAGAACTGGGACAGTAGCAGTACCAAATGTTTGCTGACAGGAGTCAGTACATGCTCTAAAACCACTGGACCATTCCTACTTCAGAGTAAAATTGGGGATTCTGAATATCTCTGATGATTTACTTCCAGGTAACATAAAATCCAGATATTTAAAAAGTTTGTATTGGACACAGATGCAACTGGCTGTGTACGAACTATATTTTATTTTATTCAAGAGAAAGAGCGTCTCTCTGCAAGGAAAGCTGATACTTTTAAATTCTAAAAGGGCAGAATTTACCTTTGCCTCTTCCATTTGCATGATGCTGGCTTGGCAGTCGGCTATACTGTCATTAATGTAGTCGATGTTTGCAGTTAGGGATTCGATTTCTTCACCAAGGTTAAGGACATTTTTGTCACTTTCTCCAGATTCATGCACAATTCTGTCCCTTTTCTTCATAACTCTTTCTTTCCTTTTTGTAAGTTCTTCACGTTGCTGTTGATTATAGAGAGGAGACCAATAAATTACCCACAACAGTTACAAAGAGTTGAAGCCAGGAATTAAGTATCAGTCCTGTCTTGGTAAACTGGTGTTTTACATGAGCACTGGAGAGGACATTGCATCTGAGGTCCAGATTGAATGGACGCTCTTGGCACACCAAACAACAAAGAGTAGGGAAGCATACAGGGGATGGTGAAGGTCCATAGGAATCAGCTAGCATAAGATAGTCGAGAATTTGTAAATTAAATGACGAGTAACTACATGGGTGACGAGTAACTACATGTTAATCGCCATTCCTTCAGCTATATCTTATGGATGCCGATGTCCCTCATGGTACGACATCTGCATTTTGGCTAGACAGAACTAGATAAATATGTAGGAACACCGTAAGCGGACTAGGCAGAGAGGTAAATAGAAACACAGCCACAGTGTGCAAAGGCAGGAATCGATAGGTTTGAAATGAGAGCGACTGTGCGAGAATGAAATAATTAACAAAATTAATGAATAGGTAGAAGAATGAAAGAAATTAAATAGGGGAGGATAGAAGAAAAATTAAGTCTAAGAGGGTGCTTGTTTTAATTATTAGGCCATGCCAGGCTTAAAGGGCCACTACCACCGAAAAAAATTGAAATGTCCTTATTAGGTTTATTTTAGGTTGCCGATATATTACCTGTACTTTGTTTTTCTCTTGTAGGTTTAGTTAAGAAAATATTTTACTTTATATATTACTCGGGTAGCCTGGATCATAATACACCCCTGCTGCCTTATCCAAAAATTCCCTCCATCCAATTAACTGGCAAATATTGTAGATTAAATAAGCAAAAGCCACAAAGCAAAGCTTTTGGTAAATGTTGCATCATGGGAAAAATCCAGAAACTGGAACCCAGAGATAAAATACCCAATTTTATTTTTCCTTTTTACATGCAATTACTTCAAAGAGAAACAAAGAGCAGCATGTGTTTTATAATGTAGTTTTGTTTGTAATGCACAAATAATCTAGTTACATTTTATGGAAGTGGTAGTGTCCCTTTAAAGCAGCATCAGACACTGTTAAAAACAGAGTTTGCTTTTTTGCCCTTCAATAATTGGGCTGAGGCAACTGACAGCCTCTGCCCAATTATTTTGGGGAGATTTTACGTAAGTATTCTCTCACGCTGCACGCAGCTCCTCGTTTACGTACAGTGTGCAAGTCCCTGAAACCTTTCTGCACAATTTGCGTAACGTAGGAACGGCAAATTGTGCAGCTCTACGGGAATTGAAAACTAAGTACACAAGTTCCTTAGCACCTGCGCAGAACGATGGATCCGAGTTGAGCTCACGCTGTGTGCTGATTTCACTAGTGACCAATCTGGTGACCAGCAGGTAGGAAATTAAAAATTCCAGGCTGCTGATGACACTGGGTAGAGTAGAAATAACTCCTACTTCACCCAATTTTTCTGCCAGATTGAAGGTGCTTTATAAAGTGGTCAGTATGAGTATAGTGTCCCTTTAAATACATAACTCAGACACATGTATATACTGCAGTTGCCTGAATATAAATGTGTAATAACCTTTTATAGGCATATTTCACATTTGTGCAACATTTCTTTTTAAATTAAATTGGAAAACCTTAAAAAAGTGAGTTTTATCACAAAATTAAATAAAAACCTTAAACGATTCACATTAAGTGGATGAAAATGGTCATCCTTTGTGTAGAATCCCGGCACTCCAGTCTTCAAATGGGAGAAATGACCTTTATTACAACATCAACAAGCAGCACTTCGGCTGCTTTCTACAAGTTTAATACTGCAGTGCTGGGATTCCTTTTGTTCTTTATCTGTGCTACCGAGGCTGGCCCCTCTGGGATCCATGAGCCTTTATTTAAAAAATATTATCGCAGGCTCTAAACTGGAGTGCTGGGAGCATTTTTCAGTGTCGATCCTTGCTTTGTGTGGCATAACAGTATTTTCGAATTTGAAAAAGAATAAAATATCCACTGGTAGATACAAGCTTCTGCTGTCTAGAATGTTAAGGTCATTCCTTCATAAACAATTTAATGAGAAGTGCATATATAGCTGGTTTATTTACATGAGTAAAAAAATTTTTTTTTAAAAAATTGCCCTTTATTCAATCCGGCCTGATGGCCAAAAAATTGTCGGATTTTTTGCCCACATTAATACAATCTTTCAGTTTGGGATAAAATATTGCCTCACGCAGATATACTTTTTGATGGAAATATCAGCTTTAGTGATTCAATTTGTATTTATTGGTATGTGGATTTCTCTATAAAATATCAAGTGCTAAAAGGTGTTTATAAATGGCTTCTCCGGATGCTTGTAGCACCGTTTAAGGTGTTGGACTGGCTCTTACCGTACGGATATGCACGTTTTTACTGTAACAGTGGAAAATGAAATATTAGAGTATGGACTGCTAGTTGTAAATATAACAGTGAAATATTAAAGTAGGAACTTGCGTTTGAACATTTAGCTGTAAAATAATAATGTACAGACGTGTGTGTGTTACTAATGTACCAGCAAAAAAAATGAATGAGGCGTTATAACTATAACAGTGTTAATGTTAATTTACAGACTCACGATATTTAAATTTACAGAATTGAGGTTGTGCATTTCCCAATTCGGATCTGCAGTAAAAATGCGCAACCTCTGTACTGTACATTTAATTATTGCAAGTACATAAACTCAACTCCCTGCTTTAATATTTCACTGTTATATTTACAACCTCGATGTCCATATGGCAATATTTTCATTGTTACATTAGACATGCACATTTGCGGAACCTACGATTAGAACTCGCATACTTGAAAACGAGAGAAATCTCAATGTATCCTTCCTGGTAAAATACTTTGCAAATAAATAAATTTTAAAATGCAAATCCAGGATTTACAGTAAGACCGTGAAATACAGAAAGCATATCTGTGCACAAGTATTTACACTCTGCTTTTCAGGCTTTTTACCAGCACTATAATTTTTAGTAAACAGGGACATTTTTCACAATTCAGCTCAGGATGAAGTTTTTTCCAACTGAAATCAGCTGATATTTGGAAGAAAGTCACAGCTACAAGCAACCAATATTTAAAAAAAAAAAAAAGGTTCAGTAAATTAAATTACGCCTCTAGTTCTGTACAGGCATCTAATATTATTTTTCTACACAATGCACAGGTAGCAGTGATCGATTTAATTCGTAACAGAGCAAAAAGAAGCTCGATAATTTTAAAGTTAATTAAAAATACAATAAATCCAGTTTTGTGATTTCCTTTTTGTTCAACTTCTAGTATTGTAAATGACAAGAAAACCGTACCGTCAGAAGTCTGTTCATATCAGCTTCCATATTTGAGATAGTCATCCTCTGCATCACAATGTCTGTGATCCTGCGCTCTAGTGACTGCCACTTCTGCCTGGCTGCCTTTGATGTGTAAATGCTTGTTCCCCTCCTTTGATGTTTTTTTCTGAGAATAAAATATTATACAAAGCCATTTAGTGAGTTTGTTAGCACACAACTATTTAAAACTAAGTTCACACAAAGATGGCTACGGTGCTCATTATAGAGGGGAGCAGATTATTTTAAATCGAGTGAAACCTATGATAATTAACCCAATTATATGGCGATTAATCCCCCTGCACCATGTGTTCACAGCAGAGAACTTTGCAATAACTACCTTTATTAAAAGTATTGTTTTTTTTGCAGTTCGTGCTTTCATTAAATTTGATTACCTTGTTATTTACAGTAATATATAGTTCTGCTTGCCACGTTTTCAAACTTTAAAGTGTGAGAATTATGAATACATTTTATCAATGGTTTATTTTATGCAGATGTAGCAGTAAGGCCTTTATCATAATGTGTGGAATAAAAAGCAAACAACTATTTACAAATGTTTAAAAATGTACATTTTGTATGAACAAAAACATTTTCCCCAAGCTAATTGATTATTTGTCAGACAGCTGCTACATTTATAATTAGCATATTATTTGTATGTTGTAATTAACTCTACACCAGTGAAACAAGGGTAAGCATTTTAAAATTGTGATGTGTGCTTAACCATTTCAGAACGCTTACGTATGTGCTTCATAGAGAGCATGCTTTATGAAATTTCTCTACTAGAAAGATCTTGCATACAAAAACTGCTCCATAGGTCTTGTGATTAAAATATTCACATCTTGATAGTTCAGTTCAATGTTCTAATGGTTTTCGGAAACCCAATCCTATGTATTAAAGGACATCATATCAAAGGGAAAGCCAATAAATCTGTTCCATGCCTTAAAGCCGGGAACAGATATTACAAGTGGTCAGCCTTTCATGGCTTGAACTTGTTTTGTGCAGTAAGGGCAGGAAATCTTTTGAGCACCTTTACCATTTTCTGGTGGTTGTGAGCAAAGTGAAAATAGGTCTCATTCTAGATCTGTAATATCACTCCTAGTTTTCAAAATTTGACAAAGCATGTCATTTAAGCTAATAAATTACTCCTGGTTTACCTTGTTCCATTTAGTGCAGTGGATGGTGCAGGCTGGACTCTGGCAACAGGAATCTTAAGCCTCTGATTTATCCCTCCTCTGACAGAGTCATGATCCTCTGGTATATGTGATACATGTTCAGAAATTGGCTCTGGTAAACTTATTTTATTGTTTACTCTTCCCGCAACCTTATCAGACGTTGGTTTTACTTTCCGCCGAAGTGCACTGACCTTAAAGAAAAGACAAAAAGCACAAACTATAAATTTCTGAAATAAAGTAACTGTGCCCCTCTGGAGATTAAATACAAAATTCCAGAACCCCCTGAAAGTAGAAACTGTTCAACTACATGGAATTATGGAGTACTTCTTAAAAGAAAAAACTTCAAAGTCCTCCAAGCTGGTACGGAAAAGGCCAAGCTATAAAGCCAAAGGATCTGTAATGTTCAGGCTTTCGATCCAATCAAATGGATGCAATTCAAGGAAACTGTGTGTTCTCAAACTTTTGACACGTATGCTATAAAGAGGCAAGAATATTCAAAAAAAGACGCTTGTCAGGCGGGCAGTGCCTGCTGCATATGGCAGCAAGTGCTATCCATCTAACAAGTGCAGAGACAGACCGAGAGAACAGAATAAAGGTGAGAGTTTTTAAAACTTCAATCGTTAAGAAGTGGGCGAAAAACCTGGGTGAAGGGTTTCCAGCTTATAGTGTGCAAAAAAATAAATGAAAAAAAATGAAAATGTTGTACAATTGTGTTCACATTATAATTTAAACAAGAATCTGTGTAGTCTCTGACAAAGAGTAATCATCAAAAGCTTTTCAGGCAATACAATAATATGCAAGAAAAACATTAGTATTTCCTCCAAACAAAAAAAAAACCCATCATTTAAGATGCTGGTGATTTTGTTTTCGTTTAGCTACCTCTTCATTTCTGCGGCGCAATATTATTTCTTGTTGCCTTTTGTGAGCTTCCAACTGTTTTAGCTGATACTGGAGGAAAAGGGAAACAAAATATAAGAAAACGATTTGCTTTGGGAATGATACAAAGATATAACAGTGCTCGATTTGATCTTGTAATTACACCTCTTAAAAAGGTGTTAAGCCCCCCCCTTTAGTACCAAGGATGTGTGAACACGTCTTGTGCATTTCTTTCCTCCCTGCACCCAGTGTAGGAGGTATGAGGCCAATAACTCCTTTCTAAGCCAAGATACATTGTACCCTTTTCCTCTAAGGTAACATGCTTTGTAGTTTGAAATTCTTGGTAGGAACCAGCAGACATAAGTCTATGGGGAAATCGACGCTGATTCAATAGGTTTAGGTGTTTGTGCTCTCAAATTTATGTACGCTCCTTATGACCTACGTGAACAAGTGACTTTGGAAAGGAGAGTCTGTCCATTCTGATGAGATATCACTTGTGCATAAGAAGTGCAGTTGATTGCTATTTTTACTGAGACTTTACCAGAACTGTGATGCAGCCCCGTCCCCTCACTGCATGGCCTACTGTGACAGCTTAGGCTCCGGTCAGACGAGCGCAGTGATCACGTCCGTGTTGCCGCACATTTTAACGTCCGTGGTAACATACAATTTTGATCAATAGAGACCACACACGAAGTACGTCCGCACAGAAGTGCGGACACACAACGGACACAAGTTGGGCAAGAACGTAAATCCGCTAGAACAGACGCACAGAGTGCGCTGCGTCCGCATAGCTTTGTGTGGGAGTGATGGAACGAAGTCAGACGGACTGCATTTTTGACGGACAAAATGTTTTTCATATTAAATTTATTTTCCCTTCAACATCAGTCAAAAAGAAACGTCAGTCACAAAAACGGACTGTGTGGCCACTACCGCGTCTTCCGTCAGAACGTGCGTCCGTACCGCACGGACGCACACTCCATACAAAATGCGTTCGTCTGACCCTAGCCTAACTCTAAAAATCTAAAGTAATGAAACCTTGCCGCCGGCAATGACTTGGAGGGGCCTGGCAGAGCAGACCAGACAGCAGAGGAGAGGTGAGCTGGGGGCAATATATCCATGTGTGAGCTGGGGGCAATATATATATCCATGTGTGAGCTGGGGCAATATATATATCTCCATGTGTGAGCTGGGGGCAATATATATATATCCATCTGAGCTGGGGGCAATATATATATCCATGTGAGCTGGGGGAAAATATATCCATGTGAGCTGGGGGCAAATATATCCATGTGAGCTGGGGGCAAATATATCCATGTGAGCTGGGGGCAAATATACCCATGTGAGCTGGGGGCAAATATACCCATGTGAGCTGGGGGCAAATATATCTATATGAGCTGGCCTGGGGCAAATCTATCCATGTGAGCTGGGGGCAAGTGTCTGGCTGTAATTAGTTCTGGGGGCATGTTTCTGGCTATAATTAGTTCTGGGGTCAAGTGCGGCCTTCCGCTAACCTCCGCTCCTACAAAGTGGCCCTCTAGCCAAAACAATTTCCCACCCCTGCTCTACATAATACAAATGGGGAGGCATGAGAACCCCAATGTGAAAGCATTTTTCCTTATCGTCCAAAATTGTGCCCTTGCCATCGACTTACAAAACCGATTTATCTAGGATGGTCTTTGTGCATGCAGTTCTACATATTTTTTATTATTATTTACGTCTCTGAGTTTCAACAGGAAAATAAGCACAGTGTCAAAATGGCAACTCTGGGAAATGAGAATTTCTTTCTCTAGTTAGCAGATTAAAGTGTTTATCCATTCTTCAGTTAGCATAAAAGCAAAGCTTAAAAATGGCCAAACAATCCTCACCTCTTATATCTACTTTGTCATCCAACCCTAAATGACTCTGGTCCACTTTCAACCCTTTCCTCTACCCACCCGAACCTCCCCCCTCATCTGCCTTTAACGCTCAGGACCTGGCAGATTACTTCTTAAATAAAACTACCAGAAGCAACATCCCAACACAAGATAGTAATCTGCCACCTCCACTCCTAGAAGCCCCATCTGCTACACCATGCCGCTTCCTCCCAGCGACTGTGGAAGAAGTAATTCCATACTGTCCTCACATTTCACCATGTGCCCGCTTAACCCTATTGATCTGTTTAAGAATCGCACGCTTCAAAGTTGTACACAAACATGAGTTTCTTGTGCGGGGTTTCACTACTCATTTTTATCTTTTTTTTTTTAAATTTAAATTTTCAATTGAGTTTATTATTTTGGTAACTTAAGTTTCCATTTAATATAGCAAAATACTGCAGATACTAATACTTACAGTGCACAAATATCAGTTTTACTATTAACACATAATACAACTTTCACATTCAAGAATCTCTAAGACATAAAATCAAAGCTTACATCTCTCTTCCGCTGATCTTTTTTCAGCTGTGCAATTTCACGTGTCCTTCGAGATTCAGATACTCTGGCCTTTTCTTGTTCTTCTTTCATCTGTTTCATGAGCCGTACCTTCACAACAACAATTACAGTTAAGTCTCAATGAGTCTGACTTAAAAATACGTATACATCACACCAAAGAACCAAAGTGCACCAAAACCACCATTATACACAAAACAGGTTGGGCTCATTTATAAGGAAACCATTTCCCTTTAAATTTCATTCTTTACATAACACTGAAAAAAAGAGATCCCCTTTCAAAGCTTCCATGTCTCTCATGTGACCATGGCATGCCACAGGGGGGAGAGGGACAGAGAGCCATCAGACAAGACAGACCTCAGTTCAGTGTGCTCTGTTGGCTGTCAAGCGCAGGGAGGTGTGCCTCTTTTAAAGTGATTCTCTTTTAAATTTGTCCAATAAAAAGGGGGTTTATTACAAAAAAATAAAATAACCGACTGATGAAGCCCGCAGTAATAGCGAGCGAAACGCGTTTCGGTTCACCCTCTATTTTATAATTTTAATATTGAGTACCCATGTACCTTTTTTATTTTATTTTTTGTAATAAACCCCCTTTTTATTTGGACAACCATACTCGACTGTATTTTCTATTCCACGGATTCCGCAAACTACCTTCTTCCTAGCGGGACTACCAGTTGACATTCCAGTAAGGGTGGGACCCCCCTTATTAAGGTGGTCCAAGGCCTTTATACTGAGCCACTCATTCGGGAGGCTCAGGATCACGTGAGTAGATTGACCATAAAATTCTGTGTCTATCACCAATATCTGCTCTGGTATTGCGCCATATTCTCTCTCATTTATTTGAGGTTTAAGAAGCTCTTCCAGAACAATAACAGATTGATGGGAGGAGCCCCCCAGAGAGGCTTAAAGGCGAAAATACGAGCCTATAGGCTCTATGTCTGTGAGTGAGATACCTACCATTCTGCCTAAATTGCAATTCCATTCCTTGTACTAAATATACTATGCAATGAGAGTTTTTTTTACCTTTGCCTTCTACAGCATTTCATAGAAATGAAAATAATCAAAGGTTCTGTGACATAGGAGAAATTATCAAGTGTTTCTTTTTCCTGCGCTCCCTTAACAAACAAAGTTTGTATTTTTTGCTTATTTTGGGTGCAAGACACACTGGTGGTGAGCTGCAATACTGTATAAACTCCACTAGATAAATCTTTTTATTAATACAATTTATTTAGCGCCGAATGCACTTTACACTGAAAAGTGTTATTACTATTTATGAAATTACATTAAGAAAATAATCGTATAAAAAAGTCAAACAAAACCAGATTTTTATTATATTTAAACCACAAATTCTAAGAATGTTTTAAGCGTTACCCATGTTTTGTAGTACTCTATCACGTTCTAGTTGAGTGTCCCGTATCTTATGTTGTAGATTCATCAGTTTCTCCTCATACTGCTGTTTTAGAGTATGTAAACGGCGTTGACTGTTCTCCAGTTCGTCAATCAATTTCTGCTTTATTGCAATTTCACAGGTAATATTTGCCAGATCAGCTTGAAAATTCTCTATTATAACAGAAACAAAATGTAAAGAGTAAAGGCATATATTGAAACAGTACAAAATAAACTTGATACATTGTTTTCTACGACATCTGAAACGTTGAGCTGCATTAAAATATCAGATCTTGTACTGATATGGTCATACTCAAGCGGTAAGGAATGCCAATTCCCCCTTTCTTCGTTGTGTAGTAGTTCTATTAACCAAATACACTCTACAAATGGCCTAGGCCGACAAGGCCTAAGGCAGCAATTTACAGGGTGCGGCGTCGCGACGCGCCTGGACCTGAAACCCCGTGAGACCCGTCGCCACCGGTTCGTGAATACGGCCGCCGAGCGTTTCTGTTGCTGAGCTGCATCGCTGGAAGTGGTCATATGACGTCACTTCCTCCCAGCGCTCCAAAATGCTGCAGAGCAGATGCTGGGAATGCCAGGTCAATTAAATGAAAGATGGGGGGGGGGTTAAAGGAAATAGGTGGGGGATAGATGAAATAGGTGTGGGGGTTAAATTAAATGAAAGGTGGGGGTTATCGAAATAGGTGGGGGGTTGAAATGAAAGGTGGGGGTTATCAAAATAGGTGGGGGTAGAAATGAAAGAGTTTGGGGGCTTTAAATGAAATGAGGGGGTAGGAGGTTATGAGTTGAAAAGAGGGGGGTTAAATTAAATGAAAAGACGGAGG
>CM019065.1:200989832-201183769 GCA_009667805.1 Leptobrachium leishanense | reverse complement strand
TTTATGCGCACAACTGTACTTAGCATTGGAAATTTAGTGCCAAAAGGGAAAGACTGCCATATACACAGGTATTATTTTCAGAATATGGATTACATTTAATTAAATCATACACCATTTAAAGTGTGTCTGTGAAACTGCCCTTGAGGATGATGCCATATTGAAGATAGGTTTGGCATATCAATGGGAGAACAAATAAGAGATACTAAAGCATACCTGCCAGATGATATCACAGTAGCCAGCAAATAGGAAACAATGATAACGCTCAGCACGTATGCCAGAGACATTAAAGGGTTTGTGACTGGACAAATGGGGCATTTGAGGTGTTTTATAAATCATTTTATTTTTGATGTGGGAGGCTACTCGAGAGAAAGAGAATTATTAGGCACTTTATTCAAGGGGAGGTCGTTATTGGGGATACACAAATGTATAGGCAAGCCTTGATAAAGATCGGCAGTGAAGGATTTTCATAATTGTTGAGGCCTTTACTTCTAAAGATTGCACATATTATACTTCACACATCTTAAATGTACCGCTTTTGAAAGATCCTATGTAGGACAGCAATCTAATAATAATAACTACAGCACTGCATTACTTTTTATTTCACTATAATAAAGCTGTGCCCATTTATTAATTTACTATGCGTTAGCATAGTGATGCATGTGTATGATTAAGAAGTGTGATACAATTAAACATATGGGTTTGTTTGTTCTTTTTTTCCCCCGTTAACTTTAGTAATAATCATTAAAATCTTATTTTGAAGTACATTAGTGCAAAATAGTGTAGATTTCTTTGGTAGTTCTTAATATTAGACGTAAGACCTGTTCGGCACCAACAGTGTGCTTCTTTATATAGTTTGTGTATTCTACTTCTAATATTCAGCTGAAAAGTAAATGAACATACATGGACCATAGCACAATTTTCGAAACAGGTTTTCTAGTATATACAAGTATATGAATAAGCATATTCAAGCCTTCAGTATCAACCATGTGAACCATGTCAGCTTTTAGCTGCTCGCAAGTAGGGCTGGGTGATTTTATTTTAATCGTTGAGTGTAAGGTGTGTAAAAAAAAAAAAAAAAATAAAAATCACCCAGCCCTACTAGCAGGCAACACTATTCTTAATCTGGAAAAAAATACAACATTGAGAACAAAATGCCAGGAAACACATAAAAGCGTATTACCTGACTATATTAATTGTAGCTTGATGTTCCAACAATCTCCAGCAATAATAGTTGGCTGATGCAAGTTGGGCTCTCTATCTATTCATTCTCCACCGACATTAGTACCAACTGTGTTTGCCATTAAAGCATTGGAGCTTTTCACTATTTAATGCTTACAGAGATTATTGCTTGCTTTAGTCACTGAATAAATGCCCATGCAACAAATAATTTGAGTCATTAAAGCATGCATGAGTGGTTAGATGTTAATTTCAGGTTATGAGAAAATTACTTTCTCCGAGGCAAGATGCAGATGGGTGCAGAAAAATAAAGTATCATTATTTTAAGCTTGAGGCTATAACTTGCAATATGTTATTCTAGAACTTCTAGAGCAATAAAAAATGCAGTACAGTGTAAGTTGTTTATCTCTGACCTTATTAAATAAGAAAGTGTTTTTATAAAAAAAAAATTGCAAATTCAGCGCCTTACATTAGCTAGCACTATGAAAGGTTAATGGCAGGTGTTGCAAGAGATGAACGCAGAAGCACAGGCAAAAAAAATAAAAAATAAATTCTATATATTCTTCCACACATGTAGAACAGATAAGAATTTCGTCTATGTGGCCATAATGGTAGCACTCAGAATCAGGGATGGATCATTTCCCTCCTTTTACATAATATTTGTAGCTTTATATTATCACTGGACTCTGTGGTGACATTCAGACTGGTGACCAGGCTCATCAATCAGGATAACTAAACTGTACCAAGCTGTATTTAGCTTTCAGTACAGTCAGCATATTAGTGGAAATAGAAGGTATATTGTAGATGTATTGAGCACCTTACTTTGCACATCTCCTAAACGTAGGTACAGAATTTCAGTAGCAAGGGTAAAAGTACAACATGGCTGTTATATCCATGCATATTGTTAGAGAAGGCATTCCCAAAGAAAGCAGTGTTTGTTAATGTGGCAAGGACAGACTTACATGCTGCCTATTTTAGAAGGTGGTTGTTGCTCTTTCTCCCTAATGTTAGCTCCACTGGATTCCAAGCTCAATCCAATCTCTTGCACTTCTGAAACTGTGGGGAGGTATGATGGAAGACTGGATTCTCCGGGCCCAGGATCAGGTGTTGACTCGCCACTATCTGCATACAGCAGCTCCAACTGGGTTGTGGTTCTCCGTCGAGCCTATTTAAAGGTTCAACAAAATGTTATCACACCTAAAAATATAGACAACCAAACGGTATGTTTAATATTTGCAATAGTGTACTAGTCACTTGATACATGGACCTAGAGAGGTTTTGGGAGGTGTGGCCCTGATATTTTATATTATACCCAACCCTCTATGTTCACATCACTTTGTACCCCTGGTAGGTATATGGTGTCAGTGTTCTCTGTGGAATGCTGTTTATTGCCCTAGATCCCAACATCTAGCTCTGGAACTGGTGGTTTACAGCTATGCAGGCTTCGCCTCTGGAAGTAGAAGAAGCCAATTAAGGAACTGCACCTTTTTCCTCCCTGTCGAGGAGTGAAGGGAAGTTGCTTCTTCTGTCTGTCAGACCAGGGAGTGTGTTTGGGAGGGGAAGGCTATAGTAGGTTAAGACTGGGGCAAGGCATTTACATTTCCCAATATTTTTGTTTCAGTTGGTGACACTTAACCTCTGGATTACGGCTTCAGAGTTCGTTGACAGCCATTCCCAGGCCATACTTTAAAACAAGAGAAATCTCAATGTATCCTTCCTTGTAAAATACTTTATAAATTGTTGGCCTGTTAAGGAAATGGCAATATCTTGCTTGTAGCCAGCTGTGAAATGTACAAAATTTAACAAAGATTTTCTATAAAATGTAATAGGTGTGCGTAATCATCATCTTGTCTCTTAAGCACACACTGGCCCGTGGGACTGGCTGGGAGATCTAAGCTGCCTCTGCTACTAAAGAATGAAAGCACTTATACATTGGACACCAAGAATGATAGCAATACGCCATAATGCCAAAAGGCAGGCAAAAGCCTAGGTAGCTAACATTTTTATTTTAAGAAAAAAAATAAATGGGACAACTACAGAGCAAGAGACACTGAAATGGAGGAAAAGAGGCATTAGGCAAATTTAGAACTAAACTATCATAGAAATATTGTCTTTGTTTTGTTTGATCTAATGTTCACAAATCACAGCAAATTTCTAGATTACAGAGTAGTATGTAATGTTGTGGGCTCCTACAGAGATAGACTTTCCACACATAACATAGGATTGCTCTCAAATGAATCAACAATTCCTATGTATTCAGTCTATGCCTTATATAGCTACAATCCTTACTTTGCTCTTCGGCTTGACCTCGCCACACAATTTCATGAGATCAGAAGACAAGGAGCTTTAACAGAACAAAGAGATAACAAATTTCAGCTTTTGTGAAAGAAATAAGAGTAAAAGTATAAAACCTTTATGAAGTACTGCATTTGTATATAGCTGGTCTTAAAATGTGGTTTGATGGTTATCCAAGTTACAGCAAACAAAATATTTTTTAATAACACAAAATGCTTGTACCGAGCTCTCAGAAGACCTGTGATCAGGAACTGCATCAAGCTGGAAAGGGTTCAAAGGGTATCTCGAAGAGTTTAGATATGCATCTGCCCACTGCTAAACAAACTGCCTATTCCAGCCAAGATGGTGCAAAAAGCACATCACACAATTCTCACGGAGTTAGAAAAGAACCATAGCGTGACTAAACCCCTAAAAAGGAATCCATAGAGCTGGTTAACATTGGTTCTTGAATCTACTCTACAGAAAACATTGAATAGGCATGCTGTGTCCATGGCTGGACACTAGAATCAAGCAGCTACTGTCACAAAATACATTGCTCACCTGAGGTTTACATTCAGACCACCATGACACTCCACAATGCTTGGTTGGGAAGAACATGCAGCACAATGTATTGTGTAAAAAGGCACCAAATACCAACATAAAAAGATCACCCCAATGGTTAGGTACAGTGGAGCGAGCGTCATGATATGGGTCTGCTTTGCCGCTTAGGGAGGAGGACCCCTTGCCATCAAAAAGGGATAAAATGATTACTCCAATTTATCAAGATATTCTACAGGATATTAGCAGAAAGGCTATGCACCAGCTTAAGCTCAGTAGAAGTTGGGTGATGCAACAGAACAATGATCCTAAATTACAAGTGCACTACAGAATGGAATAAAGAAAATCAACCTTTTGAAATGGCCTAATCAGAACACAAACCTTTAACTCAGAGATTTTGTGGAATATCCTCAAAACCGCTTTCACACCAGACATCCGAAGAAGATGGCTAAACTGAAGCAATTCTGTAAATAACAGTGGTCCAAAATTCCTTCTGATCATTTTTCTGGGCGTAATCCGCAGCTCCAGTAAACGCTTGGTTGAGGTTATTGCTACTAAAGCAGGATCAACTAGCTCTTCAATCCAAACACTCACTACAGCAGTGTGAATGTTTAATGGGAAGTTTGCAATAAGGACATGAAAGATTATAAATGTTTGTATGCTGTCAGTTTAAGTACATCGTCTATACCGGGGATTGTGATGAAGAAGTACATTGTCTATACCTGGGACTGTGATGAAGAAGTGTCACTATGACCAACTCAGGCAGAAAAAACATAATTTCCAAGTGTTAACATACTTTTTCTTGACACTGTATCAATGTGTTAACATTTTGTTTAGACTACATAAACATTTGATTTCATTTGGTATGACAGCTTACCATATCCTAAGATAAAAAACAAAACCAAACCAAACCAAACCCAGGGAAAACAAAGTTCTACCAAAATTCACACTTATAAAAGGCCAGTTTATTAATGTTAAAAATGTATCTTACAACTTAAAACATATTTTTAAGCATAGGAAAAATAGAAGATATAAACCTGAAAAGGAAAAGAAAGTAAGTCAAGAAGTCACATACCTGCCTTCTGTCCCTGGACTTTGTATTGACCCTTCTTCATCACTGCTATTTTCTGTATTTTCTTTTAAAAATAAATATGTAAATGTTAGTGTAGAGAAAAACATATTCTTGGTTTCTGTGAATAACTGAAAACAGACATTTTAGTCGTGCTCTTAATGATTATTGACTAGTGTGGTAAAAAAAAAAAAAAAAGGGGTTCCACCATCAGGAAAAAAGCCTATATACTTTCAAGCTGGTTTTGGTCATTGGCCAGAAAACCATTTTCAGGTTCTAGCTCAGTCGTACCTGAGATCTACTCTGTAGATCACAATTTGATTAGCTGTTGACACTAAATGCTCACAATAGTCATTATTTCTAAAACTTACTTTCACGTCTAGAAAATGTAAAAATAAATAAACTGCAATGAAACTCCGCAATGGCCGTCTTGCAATCTTCATTATATACATCCAAACACAAAAACCTTGTCTTGTTACCTTTGAACACGTAGTGCTCTACAAATGGCCCAAAACAAACTGCATCAGATCCAATACACACAATTGTTTTTCTGTAAATATTGACTACACAAAAGAACCTATAGTAATAAATAACTGGGCAGAAGATGTAGTCTTTGTGTAGAATTGAATAAGTAGAACTAATTGAGAGAGTCATCGTTAACGATAAAGTAAACAAAGTGAAAAGTTGGGAATAAATTAATAAAAAGCACATTATAATTTAGTTCTTTTGAAGAACTATATCAAAATTGACAGTGTTTTTTTTTTCTTCAGGTTTCAATATCAAGTTTCATATCCAGACCATCTAAGCGCCAATTTCCACATTTAATTATTTTCTAGTTCTTTACAAAGGCAGGACTAATACAAATAATGATAAAAAGGTAGTGCCTTTGTTGTGTAACAGTAGGTGTGATTAAACATTTATAAATTGAAGTCTTAGTGATTCTTCCATGCTGTGAATACACCTTAAACACCAATTCAATAGGTTCCATCCTAAATTACATAAAATGCACAATTACTAAAAACTGTTAAATGTTAAAAAACCTCTCAATAAAAATGCAAAGAATATCAAAGAATATCAAAGAAAAGATAAAAAAAAACAAAAACCACAACAACTCTATGTGGTCTACCGTTCAAATATTTTGGAGAAAAAAAAATCTCAGTTTAGCGTTACTATTAAGTAACAAATACAACTTGGGACGCTCATTTTGAAGCACATACATAGACCCAATTGATTAATGGAGAGGTCACCCCCCAAGAAGAATTTCTTTGAATGTCATGAACACCCGAATAGATAAACTAAATTGTTTGTGTCCAACATGCTTTTAATGAGAATTTGTAGTAAAGGCCGACTTTCCCTGATCCTACAGATTTTACTCACTGTCCGCTTACCTGTTTTTAAATTGTTTGTGGTTTGCCACTGTATCCAAAAATGAGTCACTGGGATGCAATAAAGTCTAAGCACCACATGAATTCCTGGTCATAAGCTAATACTGTGTCAAACTAATGTTAAAAAGGAGTTAAGAACAGATCTTGTGTCGTTTTTATGCATCAGTGTAGGTATATCACATCTAACAAGCTGAAAAGGATTAATAAGAGATGGGATGAGTTGATAATGTAATGTTATTAAAGACACTGAGGCCAAAGCTACACTAAGTGACAGTTAATGAGGAGCTCAACAGCTTATACGTGAAATAATATTATCAGCATTCATCTGTTAATATTTGACCCCATATCACAGGGTACGTGATCAGGAAAATGAAACAAAGAGGGATGTTCTAGATATCGGATCAGGAACATTAGACATAGGAGGTTCTTGATGCTGGGACATGCAATGTGTGCATGTATCTCAGAAGATCAGCCTGGTCTTTTGGTTAGTGCTGATGGAGAATTAGTAAGTCATGCATGTGCACAACATAGAAAAAGCTTGATATACTTACCCAGTGGAATGCTATCTAGGTCTGTGCAAAGTCAAGCAAGGAAAAAAAACCAACACGACAATCAAAACAGTTTGCCATTTGCCAAATGAAACAAATCAGCTCTTATCAATGATATTTATAAAGATCGTATGAAAGGAGAATTCTACTATACAACTTATTACGCAATGTGTTGTCTTTTATGCTAGTCGATGTAAACCTAGGGACCTGAAGGGATTTAAGTGAACAGCACACATTACATAAACACATACCGTATGTGTTTAAATAGTGGCGTCAAAGATTTAGAACATTACATTTCTGTACATTGAGATATGTCATAAATACATAAGTTCAATGAACTCGTGCATGACAACCATGGACCAGGGTAGAACTGGGGAAAACCGGATGAAAGAAATAATCTGTGTGAAAATAAAACTCAAACTTAATGTGTCACGTTGCTAAGACATAGCAGCTACACATTACCTCCTCGTTCCCTCATTGACCAATATGGAAGTTGTTTACACAGCCACCCTTTCCGAGCCCAATTAATCGTGCTATGTGCACACTTGGTTCAACATCTCCCCTAAAAGGCTCTTTGAAGTATGATTATAAGCAGTCAGAGCTCAGAAGTCTCATGTACAATGTCACAAAATTGTTTGTGGTCTGATGATTAAAAGGAATGTGTGCTACAAAAACACAGAGCAGATACCAAGCGACAGGGTCACTACGTAGCCTGGGTATTGCTCTCTGCAGAAGATACCAAGCTTGGAAAATATGCAGTGAACATGTGCGCCTTTATTTTATTTAAAGTTTAACATATTCTTAATGCTTATCTTCTATAAACAGGGGTCACTGCCTGCCTGCAGTTTAACTAGATTTTTTAAATATCTTTTAAGAAGGTCATCTCAGACCTGAGTTCAGCTAAACCATTACCATTCAGTTCTATTTTGAATCTTTTAGAAAAGATTTTTTTTAAAAAAGATGGTATGTTGCTTTAAGTAGCTAACATACTGTGATAGGAGAGAAATACCTTTCATACAGATCTTTAACGAAAACGTTTAATAGATGCCGCTATGAAGCATGTTAACTCTGCTCAATGCACATCAATCGTTACCACTCCTCTTATTTGCTTCTCTCGGAATCTGTCTATTGTGGTACCTTTACCGTAGATCCAGCTGCCATCTGGATATTTTGTGCAGGATTACCGCATCAATAAACAGTTCGGACTTCTAGTAAAGTATAAATCCAGACTTTTAATGACACCAGTGATAAAATAATGTCCAATCCAAATCTGTTCGCCTTATAAAATGAAGACTTCATCAGGGATTAAATGTGTCCTCAAGACCCCCAGCTATTTATCAAGAATCCGCAGGTAACTGGCACTTGCGGGGAGCCATGCTTTCCAAAATGAAAAACACGGCTAACTGCCAATTTTCAAATAACTGCAATATCCTGCATAATAGGCCCTTCACTCAGCTAATGCGATTGGCGTGCGCTCCAATGCGTAACACACGTCTATCTCTATTGCTTATCGCTACTAATCAGTCTGGGATTGGCACTCACTGAAAACCTCAAACGTGCCAACCAATCAGCATCCGCTAGGCACCATCTTGGGAAGGTCCTTATCTGTCCTTCCTTCCGAGCAATTTTGGTGAGGTCCTGCATCACAGCTAGCAATCTCTGGTTCGGTCCGGGGAAGAAAAAAAAAAAAATACATAAAAGCAGTCTCACTACAGGACAACCTTTTCTAAGAATAAGATATCGATAACAATAAAAAAAACTTCTAAAACTACAAGAAAGCATTACAAAAAAGGCAGAGGGGGACCTGGACTAACAAATATCCAGAGATTTAAAAAAATTATATAATAAAAAACAGAAATATAAAAAGGACTAAAAAAATAAATATATAATGAAAAAAAAGATAGAAAATCAATATTTCTCATTATTTTTGGTATAGTTATTTTTATACATGCATTAATATATAAATGCTGGTAATGAATGCAATCAGGAACTTTCAAAAAAGTAAAATACAAAGGGCCTTATGACATACTTAACGCTAACGTTAGTGCTCAGCTGCGTAAGCGTTAACGTCAAGTTAAGTGGCCCTAGCACGGGCCGACCATATTACATTCCGAACGCTAACGGGTCCCGAGGCTCCCTTTGCCAACCTGCAGGTCACGTGACCGGCACTCGAAGCCTCAATGGAGTCCTGCAGACTCCAAAAGGAGGGTATACCCTGCGACGGCGCTTAGTGCTGCATTACGGGGCAGGCTGATTTAGTGCTGGTGCAGGCTTTTCTCCTTAGCGTCCCCGTTTTAGCAGGCAGTATGTAATCCTGCCCATAAAATTTTATTGGGTCATCATACTAAAAAAGTCCTTCCCACATGTAACCTTGAGCAAGGCTCTAGGATCATAAACGAACAGGAAATTAAATAATAAAAGAATAATTTTTTAAAATATTTTTATGGATATTAAATGTTTTTATGGATATTAATTTGTTATTCCGGGTCCCTTCTTTGCCTCTTATTTTCTTTCTGTCCTCTTTTCCTTGTTGTTTTTTGTAATGCTTTTCTTCTAGTTTTAGTTTTTTTCTATTGTATTAGGAAAGGTTGTACCGTTGGGAGATCGTTCTTTTGTGTGTCTTTTCCCCAGACTGAAACAGATTGCCGGCTGTGATGCTGGACCTCACCAAAACGGCTCTGAAAGAAGGACGGATGAGGACCTTCCCAAGATGGTTACCTGGCGGATGCTGATTGGTTGGCATGTTTGAATGACGTTTTTAGTGGGCGCCATTCCTGAACTGATTGGGGAGGAACGATAGATAGTGATGGACGTGTGTTCTGCATTGGAGTGATTGGCATTAGCTGAGTGAAGGGCCTATTATGCAAGAGTAGTTCATTGAAAGAAGGCTGTTAGCCATGCGTTCGTTTTAGAAAGCATGGTGTCCTGGAAGTATCATTTGCCTGCGGATTTGGATTGTTAATAAATAGCTGGGGGGGGGGGAGTCCTTTGGACACATTTAATCCCTGATGAAGTCTTTATTTTAGAACACGAACCAGACATTTTATCATTGTTGCCATTAAAAGTCTGTTTTTATACTTCGATTACTATAAATCCAGGCTGTTTTTGATGCGGTAATCCTGCACTAAATATCCAGGTGGCAGCTGGATCTACAGTGAAGGTACCACAATAGACAGATTCCGAGAGAAGCAGATAACAGCGGAGTGGTTGATTGATGTGCATTCATTTATTATTCATCCTGTGAGCGCGGTTTCCCTAGCGACCAGTTATATTGGTTTTATAGGTTAAAACTTTCTGCACTATGCAGGCCTCAAAATTTCCACTCGCCTGCTCGCATTTGGCGAGTGGAAATTACATGAGGGCGAGTGGGAATGCAGAGGCAGGGCAGGATAAGGGATTAGGTGGGGCAACTAGTGGCGAGTAACTCTTAAGGCCTGGCTGGTAGCTTGGGATTTGAAATTTTGAGCCCTGGTACTATGTATTTTAGATATATCTCCTATATTTATATATTTTTATTCTTGTTTGTTACTCGCAGTTGAGGAAGGAGGCGCCTATTGGAGAAGCAGATACGTATTAGATTGTTTATTAACCAGGGAGTGTTCACACCTGCTGTGGTTTTTAAAATACTGCGCAAGGCCAGGCTTGACAAAAATTTCACAATTTTGCTTGGTATCACAACGAATTACTCTTGCAACAACAAGAATGTGCACTTGTGGCTTCTCTTGTACTGCTATTGAGCAGACGGCAACATATCCTGCTCAAAATGATATGTATTGTGCAACCAGCCAGTAGCATAGTAAGGGGAAGTGGCGACAGCCTGGTAGAGGGGTGCGTATAGCTGGCTGTCACACGTCAAGGCTGGAATGTCCACTCAGCAATGTGGTCTATGTTTCCATGAATCACAAACCGCAAAGCATCTCGCTCCAGGGCTGTCCAGGCAGACAGTCTGCCTCTCTGACTCCTCCCCATCCTCCTGCACTTCTTGTCCCCACGCTGGAGCCTAAGAGAAGTGAGGTGAACAGGGCGGCAGGAGGAAGCATCAGGGTACAGTAAGCTGAGGCGCGTTCAATACCTCAGCCGCTGCAAGTGCTAAGTTAACAACTTGCCATTGAACGCCGTTCTGCCGCTCAGCACTGCTAACTTAGCACTTGCAGCGACCCGAGGAGATGCTGCGAGTAGCTGAGTGTGACGTAGTAAAGATGGCCGCCGCCATGAAGCAAGTAACAATTCCGTACAGCAATGTTAATTTTGAGGGTTTTTCCCACCAAAGCACAAAATATTTATTTATTATTTACCCCTGCACATAGACATATTACAATTCAATTATATTTTGTTTCAGAAGTAAACATAACGTTTATTCAATAAAAACTTTCATTTGTGGTGTGTGCATACAAAACGGAATTGTGCCGACTGCTTTTCTTTATCATATATACCTCAACTGTTGTCCGAGTCATATGAAAAACAATGTGAATCTTTAAGAAATCGGCCATTTTGGATTCGAAAATTGCATCCAAAGCATTCAATGACACTGCTGCAGCAATTCAGCAGCTGCTGAGGTATTGAACGGGGCTCGGGTCTACACAGTTTGAATGCAGCCGGCCTTGAGTGTGTGGTCCCACCCCTCCCCCTGCAGCAATGTCTTTCTTCGTGAAGGGGGGGGGGGGATACACTTGCAGGTGCATTCAGTGTGAGTGTTTTGTGGGCTGTGCGTGCAGTGTCAGTGTGCCGTAAGCGCGTGCAGCATCTGCAAAGAGTGCAGCGTCAGTGAAGTAGGAGGGTGTGCAGTTTCAGTGTGTGAATGTGAATTAGATTACTGTATGATGTATGAAATTGAATAATGTATAATAGTGTTTTATTACTGTGGAGCGTGTATGAGTGTATCACAGTGCTCCACAGCGATAATACTCACATCCACACACCGCAAATTACTGAGTTTTATTGCTGTGGTGCTATGTGATATCCTCATACACACCACACATTACGGTTTTATTGCTGTGGAGCTCTGATACGGTCATACATACCGTACATTATGTGAGTTTTATTGCTGTGGATCACTGTGGAATGCTTGGATGTGATTTTGGGGGGTTGGGGACAGCATTTCCTTTTTGGACCCTGGAAGCACAATGTCTTGGGCTGGACCTATTTGTGTTTCGCATAAAATTAAAATGCTTTCACCTCATCACTGAGGTGTATCATTTAACTGCATTTTTGCCTTTTTTATTCTGGGAGGCGCAAAAGGGAGTATCTGCCCTGGGTGCCAAATAGCCCAAGTATGCCTCTGTAATCAGCAACAATGATGTTTTATTAGACTACATAAGTGTTAATATTGCAAACTGATTTTATCTAACTTTTCCTCATCACTTAAATGTTTGTTCAACTAAAATAATACAGAATTAAATATAGAAATTTTTGGGTTGACCAGCACACATTAATTGCCAAAACCATTCACAAGGTAATAAAATGTTTACTTCAAAGCGGATTTTAAATTTATAAAGCTACAGCCAGAAGCAGTTTATCGCCAAATTTATGTTTCCATGGGCGTACATGCAGAAATCCAATGGGCATGCTGCTAAGAGACAGCATTCATATAAAGCAGAAATTACCTTGTAGGGCATGACCCAGTAGAGCATCAAGTTCAGGATTCAATTCAGCCTTTTCCTTTAACATGTGGAACAAGAGTTGATTTTGCGTAGAACTGGTGATTTCAGTTTGTTTAAGACGTCCTTCAAGAACTTTAATTTGAGCCTCTCTCTGAGCAGCTTGAAGACCCTAGAAAATGTGCATTGAGATTCAAGAGGACTGAACAAATCTTGGAAAATGTTGAACGGTTGTGTGAATACATCAAGATCATTTTTTTTAAAGCCAAATTACTATTTGTACAGGCAAGGACCAACAGAAGATGTGACAGTACCATGTAGCACAAATATACTACCAATATGTGTACATGACAAATGCCATGTTAAAACAATAAATACAGCCAAGGCAAGATGCACACCACTACATAAAGTTACTTTTATTTGAGTCTTCATAAAACAAAGGAATGATAATAACAATATCATGCAGAGAGAACAAAGCTCAAAAATTAAATATACTATATACCTCCATGTTCAGAAATCCATAACTGATCCAAATATTGATAAAAAAAATAACTAAATGACATCATAGATGGTACAACAAATATATACACACACGCTCTCTCTCAAGAGTCCACAAAGGCTGTAATCAATTGCATAGACACAAACCCACAGCACTGTACCAAACAGATATGTAATATTCAACATATAGCATAACATATACAGTATACAAAAAGCAGCACCTGAAACAGAAAAACAAAAAATAAACAGGTACAAGAGATGTAGGGAGCTATTTGTCTGTCGAGCAGAAATAAACAGCAACCATGTACCACAACAGTTTACCTCATTGCCTTTGTCAAAGGTTAAATGCCATGTTAAGAACACACTTAAAACACAAGTGTACTGCAGTTGTTAATGTGCAGCTGTGCAACTGAAGAGTACCATGAAATGTACATCAAGTTGCGACCCAAAGAAGGAAGTAACTTCTCAAGCATTAGAACTACATACATGTACTCCTGCAACAAGCTAGAACATAGCCGACTGTCTTTTTTGACCAAGAGCATAAGCTGCAAAGTACCACAATTCTTTGGGGGGGGGGATTGTACTACTGCTGACAAGCAACATTATGATCAATTTACCAGTTATAATGCACTTTGTCACTTTGGACTCGAAGTACATGGGCCTAGAAATGAATTTGGGAGGTGCGTGCCTGAGGTTTTATATCGTTTTCCTGCTCTTTCCTTTGTTAAAGTCAGCCTTTATCTACAATTCTAGATGCAGGGTGTGTTGGAAATACAAAAGCATGTACTATACCATTTAAACTGTAGATGGTGCTGCTGTTAAAGGGTACTATGTGTTCTCTCACTTGTTGGTATATACACAGGAAGGAAGTCTTTTGTTTTTCTCTCACTTCCTTGATTTCCTGCTGTGTAATGCCTGCTGCTTACAGTTACTAGTCTGTAATAGTTGTTTATTGTTTTATGCAGAAAGTTTACTGCTGCAAGTTCACAAGATTCCAGTGCCCCTTTCATACATAACCAACAGGGTGTTTGTGTCTTCTGTGTACCTTCTCTCTGTATAGTGTGACCTCTGTATTAGTACCTGCTCTCTCTATTGTGTAAATTCTCTCTATAAGAAATTCCTTTTGTTTACCCTTCTTTCTCCCTCCCCCCTTCTCCTCCTAAGAAATCCAATTGCCCATTGTTTGAAGGTCCTGTGCAGTTATCTGATCTGTGATGTTATCCGTTTCATTGTATGCAAAGGTATGGTCCTTGACTGTGCCTGTGTGTCTCTGTGAATAAACAGCCAGTTCTATTCTGACCAAGCTTGAAGTCACGACTCATTTTTTTGTGGTAGCAGCCATCGTCTGCTTGCTGTGCCAAAGAAAGGCTCCAGGTCTACAGCGTTGGCTTATTTCTGGGAGTGCTAGCCAGGCTCTCTAGATGCCCCTGTGTTTAAAGGGACACTCTACTCAAAAAATCACCCCCCCCCCGTTTTTTTATCCTAACCTATCCCTATTCCCTTATTAAATCTTTAGTTTTTATTTATTTTTTTGTAACTGTAATACCCTAAAATCCACTTCTTTCCAGCGGCGTCTTTATTTTTTTTTATACTCACCTCCCTCCTCTTCCGCTCCCGTCCTTCTTGATGCTTCTTGGCTTCTGGTTTACGTGAGAAGCGCGCATGCGCGCCTCTCACATAAGCCAGCCAATCGGCAGGCTTCCTCCTGGCTCCCTCTGAGGATTAGTGTTGCGCGCAAGAGGATGCGCGCAACACTAACCCTCAGAGGGAGCCGCCAGCTTCTGCGGTGAGTTGGAGACGTCATCGCGCTGAAAGCGTGATGAAGTCTCCTACTCGGCAAAAGTCGGCAGAAGCGGGAAATATGATTCCCGCTCTGCTGACTGACAGCTGGGAGGGCGGAGTAAACTCCTCCGCCTCTCTCAGCTGTTTTCAGCTTCTTCAGCTGAACTGCCGAGCGGAGGGAGGGGAGACAGAGGGCAGGATACTCCGGGCATCATGACCACCTAAAATAGCTTAGGTGGTCATGTTGCCTAGAGTGTCCCTTTAAGTTGCAGCTACAGTACTGGAGAAAGGCGTGAGAATCACGAGGAGAACCTGGGTGTCTAGCAGAGGAAGCAGCATTTGACAGATGTGACCCTGTCCGGGCACAGATCTGTTGCACACATTTTTACAGGTTATACAATAAACAATCAGCATGGTTTTATTAACATTGGCTTACCTTGCTTACAGCCATGGAAAGGAAGTGATCAAGTAAGTACCTTGCTTCTGTAAGCGAGCAAGAACTAATAATAGCAGTTACGTTCAAAGTATCTCCTTCCTCCTATAGAAAGTATGAGAAAATTGAATTTACACTTTTTTGATCACCCAAAGTTGAGAAATACACTGATACTGTAATGTAAGGGCATAAGTAAAAAGCTTAATAAATATGTCTTTTTAAACGGCTTGGCAGGGAGGGAGGAAGTTCCATAGAACTGGGACAGTAGCAGTACCAAATGTTTGCTGACAGGAGTCAGTACATGCTCTAAAACCACTGGACCATTCCTACTTCAGAGTAAAATTGGGGATTCTGAATATCTCTGATGATTTACTTCCAGGTAACATAAAATACAGATATTTAAAAAGTTTGTATTGGACACAGATGCAACTGGCTGTGTACGAACTATATTTTATTTTATTCAAGAGAAAGAGCGTCTCTCTGCAAGGAAAGCTGATACTTTTAAATTCTAAAAAGGGCAGAATTTACCTTTGCCTCTTCCATTTGCATGATGCTGGCTTGGCAGTCGGCTATACTGTCATTAATGTAGTCGATGTTTGCAGTTAGGGATTCGATTTCTTCACCAAGGTTAAGGACATTTTTGTCACTTTCTCCAGATTCATTCACAATTCTGTCCCTTTTCTTCATAACTCTTTCTTTCCTTTTTGTAAGTTCTTCACGTTGCTGTTGATTATAGAGAGGAGACCAATAAATTACCCACAACAGTTACAAAGAGTTGAAGCCAGGAATTAAGTATCAGTCCTGTCTTGGTAAACTGGTGTTTTACATGAGCACTGGAGAGGACATTGCATCTGAGGTCCAGATTGAATGGACGCTCTTGGCACACCAAACAACAAAGAGTAGGGAAGCATACAGGGGATGGTGAAGGTCCATAGGAATCAGCTAGCATAAGATAGTCGAGAATTTGTAAATTAAATGACGAGTAACTACATGGGTGACGAGTAACTACATGTTAATCGCCTAAACAGTGGTTGATTGCCATTCCTTCAGCTATATCTTATGGATGCCGATGTCCCTCATGGTTCGACATCTGCATTTTGGCTAGACAGAACTAGATAAATATGTAGGAACACCGTAAGCGGACTAGGCAGAGAGGTAAATAGAAACACAGCCACAGTGTGCAAAGGCAGGAATCGATAGGTTTGAAATGAGAGCGACTGTGCGAGAATGAAATGATTAACAAAATTAATGAATAGGTAGAAGAATGAAAGAAATTAAATAGGGGAGGATAGAAGAAAAATTAAGTCTAAGAGGGTGCTTGTTTTAATTATTAGGCCATGCCAGGCTTAAAGGGCCACTACCACCGAAAAAAATTGAAATGTCCTTATTAGGTTTATTTTAGGTTGCCGATATATTACCTGTACTTTGTTTTTCTCTTGTAGGTTTAGTTAAGAAAATATTTTACTTTATATATTACTCGGGTAGCCTGGATCATAATACACCCCTGCTGCCTTATCCAAAAATTCCCTCCATCCAATTAACTGGCAAATATTGTAGATTAAATAAGCAAAAGCCACAAAGCAAAGCTTTTGGTAAATGTTGCATCATGGGAAAAATCCAGAAACTGGAACCCAGAGATAAAATACCCAATTTTATTTTTCCTTTTTACATGCAATTACTTCAAAGAGAAACAAAGAGCAGCATGTGTTTTATAATGTAGTTTTGTTTGTAATGCACAAATAATCTAGTTACATTTTATGGAAGTGGTAGTGTCCCTTTAAAGCAGCATCAGACACTGTTAAAAACAGAGTTTGCTTTTTTGCCCTTCAATAATTGGGCTGAGGCAACTGACAGCCTCTGCCCAATTATTTTGGGGAGATTTTACGTAAGTATTCTCTCACGCTGCACGCAGCTCCTCGTTTACGTACAGTGTGCAAGTCCCTGAAACCTTTCTGCACAATTTGCGTAACGTAGGAACGGCAAATTGTGCAGCTCTACGGGAATTGAAAACTAAGTACACAAGTTCCTTAGCACCTGCGCAGAACAATGGATCCGAGTTGAGCTCACGCTGTGTGCTGATTTCACTAGTGACCAATCTGGTGACCAGCAGGTAGGAAATTAAAAATTCCAGGCTGCTGATGACACTGGGTAGAGTAGAAATAACTCCTACTTCACCCAATTTTTCTGCCAGATTGAAGGTGCTTTATAAAGTGGTCAGTATGAGTATAGTGTCCCTTTAAATACATAACTCAGACACATGTATATACTGCAGTTGCCTGAATATAAATGTGTAATAACCTTTTATAGGCATATTTCACATTTGTGCAACATTTCTTTTTAAATTAAATTGGAAAACCTTAAAAAAGTGAGTTTTATCACAAAATTAAATAAAAACCTTAAACGATTCACATTAAGTGGATGAAAATGGTCATCCTTTGTGTAGAATCCCGGCACTCCAGTCTTCAAATGGGAGAAATGACCTTTATTACAACATCAACAAGCAGCACTTCGGCTGCTTTCTACAAGTTTAATACTGCAGTGCTGGGATTCCTTTTGTTCTTTATCTGTGCTACCGAGGCTGGCCCCTCTGGGATCCATGAGCCTTTATTTAAAAAATATTATCGCAGGCTCTAAACTGGAGTGCTGGGAGCATTTTTCAGTGTCGATCCTTGCTTTGTGTGGCATAACAGTATTTTCGAATTTGAAAAAGAATAAAATATCCACTGGTAGATACAAGCTTCTGCTGTCTAGAATGTTAAGGTCATTCCTTCATAAACAATTTAATGAGAAGTGCATATATAGCTGGTTTATTTACATGAGTAAAAATTTTTTTTTAAAAAAATTGCCCTTTATTCAAAAAATTGTCGTATTTTTTGCCCACATTAATACAATCTTTCAGTTTGGGATAAAATATTGCCTCACGCAGATATACTTTTTGATGGAAATATCAGCTTTAGTGATTCAATTTGTATTTATTGGTATGTGGATTTCTCTATAAAATATCAAGTGCTAAAAGGTGTTTATAAATGGCTTCTCCGGATGCTTGTAGCACCGTTTAAGGTGTTGGACTGGCTCTTACCGTACGGATATGCACGTTTTTACTGTAACAGTGGAAAATGAAATATTAGAGTATGGACTGCTAGTTGTAAATATAACAGTGAAATATTAAAGTAGGAACTTGCGGTTTGAACATTTAGCTGTAAAATAATAATGTACAGACGTGTGTGTGTTACTAATGTACCAGCAAAAAAAATTAATGAGGCGTTATAACTATAACAGTGTTAATGTTAATTTACAGACTCACGATATTTAAATTTACAGAATTGAGGTTGTGCATTTCCCAATTCGGATCTGCAGTAAAAATGCGCAACCTCTGTACTGTACATTTAATTATTGCAAGTACATAAACTCAACTCCCTGCTTTAATATTTCACTGTTATATTTACAACCTCGATGTCCATACGGCAATATTTTCATTGTTACATTAGACATGCACATTTGCGGAACCTACGATTAGAACTCGCATACTTGAAAACGAGAGAAATCTCAATGTATCCTTCCTGGTAAAATACTTTGCAAATAAATAAATTTTAAAATGCAAATCCAGGATTTACAGTTTGACCGTGAAATACAGAAAGCATATCTGTGCACAAGTATTTACACTCTGCTTTTCAGGCTTTTTACCAGCACTATAATTTTTAGTAAACAGGGACATTTTTCACAATTCAGCTCAGGATGAAGTTTTTTCCAACTGAAATCAGCTGATATTTGGAAGAAAGTCACAGCTACAAGCAACCAATATTTAAAAAAAAAAAAAGGTTCAGTAAATTAAATTACGCCTCTAGTTCTGTACAGGCATCTAATATTATTTTTCTACACAATGCACAGGTAGCAGTGATCGATTTAATTCGTAACAGAGCAAAAAGAAGCTCGATAATTTTAAAGTTAATTAAAAATACAATAAATCCAGTTTTGTGATTTCCTTTTTGTTCAACTTCTAGTATTGTAAATGACAAGAAAACCGTACCGTCAGAAGTCTGTTCATATCAGCTTCCATATTTGAGATAGTCATCCTCTGCATCACAATGTCTGTGATCCTGCGCTCTAGTGACTGCCACTTCTGCCTGGCTGCCTTTGATGTGTAAATGCTTGTTCCCCTGCTTTGATGTTTTTTTCTGAGAATAAAATATTATACAAAGCCATTTAGTGAGTTTGTTAGCACACAACTATTTAAAACTAAGTTCACACAAAGATGGCTACGGTGCTCATTATAGAGGGGAGCAGATTATTTTAAATCGAGTGAAACCTATGATAATTAACCCAATTATATGGCGATTAATCCCCCTGCACCATGTGTTCACAGCAGAGAACTTTGCAATAACTACCTTTATTAAAAGTATTGTTTTTTTTGCAGTTCGTGCTTTCATTAAATTTGATTACCTTGTTATTTACAGTAATATATAGTTCTGCTTGCCACGTTTTCAAACTTTAAAGTGTGAGAATTATGAATACATTTTATCAATGGTTTATTTTATGCAGATGTAGCAGTAAGGCCTTTATCATAATGTGTGGAATAAAAAGCAAACAACTATTTACAAATGTTTAAAAATGTACATTTTGTATGAACAAAAACATTTTCCCCAAGCTAATTGATTATTTGTCAGACAGCTGCTACATTTATAATTAGCATATTATTTGTATGTTGTAATTAACTCTACACCAGTGAAACAAGGGTAAGCATTTTAAAATTGTGATGTGTGCTTAACCATTTCAGAACGCTTACGTATGTGCTTCATAGAGAGCATGCTTTATGAAATTTCTCTACTAGAAAGATCTTGCATACAAAAACTGCTCCATAGGTCTTGTGATTAAAATATTCACATCTTGATAGTTCAGTTCAATGTTCTAATGGTTTTCGGAAACCCAATCCTATGTATTAAAGGACATCATATCAAAGGGAAAGCCAATAAATCTGTTCCATGCCTTAAAGCCGGGAACAGATATTACAAGTGGTCAGCCTTTCATGGCTTGAACTTGTTTTGTGCAGTAAGGGCAGGAAATCTTTTGAGCACCTTTACCATTTTCTGGTGGTTGTGAGCAAAGTGAAAATAGGTCTCATTCTAGATCTGTAATATCACTCCTAGTTTTCAAAATTTGACAAAGCATGTCATTTAAGCTAATAAATTACTCCTGGTTTACCTTGTTCCATTTAGTGCAGTGGATGGTGCAGGCTGGACTCTGGCAACAGGAATCTTAAGCCTCTGATTTATCCCTCCTCTGACAGAGTCATGATCCTCTGGTATATGTGATACATGTTCAGAAATTGGCTCTGGTAAACTTATTTTACGGTTTACTCTTCCTGCAACCTTATCAGACGTTGGTTTTACTTTCCGCCGAAGTGCACTGACCTTAAAGACAAGACAAAAAGCACAAACTATAAATTTCTGAAATAAAAGTAACTGTGCCCCTCTGGAGATTAAATACAAAATTCCAGAACCCCCTGAAAGTAGAAACTGTTCAACTACATGGAATTATGGAGTACTTCTTAAAAGAAAAAACTTCAAAGTCCTCCAAGCTGGTACGGAAAAGGCCAAGCTATAAAGCCAAAGGATCTGTAATGTTCAGGCTTTCGATCCAATCAAATGGATGCAATTCAAGGAAACTGTGTTCTCAAACTTTTGACACATATGCTATAAAGAGGCAAGAATGTTCAAAAAAAGACGCTTGTCAGGCGGGCAGTGCCTGCTGCATATGGCAGCAAGTGCTATCCATCTAACAAGTGCAGAGACAGACCGAGAGAACAGAATAAAGGCGAGAGTTTTTAAAACTTCAATCGTTAAGAAGTGGGCGAAAAGTTTCCAGCTTATATTGTGCAAAAAAAATAAATAAAAAAAAATGAAAATGTACAATTGTGTTCACATTATAATTTAAACAAGAATCTGTGTAGTCTCTGACAAAGAGTAATCATCAAAAGCTTTTCAGGCAATACAATAATATGCAAGAAAAACATTAGTATTTCCTCCAAACAAAAAAAAAACCCATCATTTAAGATGCTGGTGATTTTGTTTTCGTTTAGCTACCTCTTCATTTCTGCGGCGCAATATTATTTCTTGTTGCCTTTTGTGAGCTTCCAACTGTTTTAGCTGATACTGGAGGAAAAGGGAAACAAAATATAAGAAAACGATTTGCTTTGGGAATGATACAAAGATATAACAGTGCTCGATTTGATCTTGTAATTACACCTCTTAAAAAGGTGTTAAGCCCCCCCCTTTAGTACCAAGGATGTGTGAACACGTCTTGTGCATTTCTTTCCTCCCTGCACCCAGTGTAGGAGGTATGAGGCCAATAACTCCTTTCTAAGCCAAGATACATTGTACCCTTTTCCTCTAAGGTAACATGCTTTGTAGTTTGAAATTCTTGGTAGGAACCAGCAGACATAAGTCTATGGGGAAATCGACGCTGATTCAATAGGTTTAGGTGTTTGTGCTCTCAAATTTATGTACGCTCCTTATGACCTACGTGAACATGTGACTTTGGAAAGGAGAGTCTGTCCATTCTAATGAGATATCACTTGTGCATAAGAAGTGCAGTTGATTGCTATTTTTACCGAGACTTTACCAGAACTGTGATGCAGCCCCGTCCCCTCACTGCATGGCCTACTGTGACAGCTTAGGCTCCGGTCAGACGAGCGCAGTGATCACGTCCGTGTTGCCGCACATTTTAACGTCCGTGGTAACATACAATTTTGATCAATAGAGACCACACACGAAGTACGTCCGCACAGAAGTGCGGACACACAACGGACACAAGTTGGGCAAGAACGTAAATCCGCTAGAACAGACGCACAGAGTGCGCTGCGTCCGCATAGCTTTGTGTGGGAGTGATGGAACGAAGTCAGACGGACTGCATTTTTGACGGACAAAATGTTTTTCATATTAAATTTATTTTCCCTTCAACATCAGTCAAAAAGAAACGTCAGTCACAAATACGGACTGTGGCCACTACCGCGTCTTCCGTCAGAACGTGCGTCCGTACCGCACGGACGCACACTCCATACAAAATGCGTTCGTCTGACCCTAGCCTAACTCTAAAAATCTAAAGTAATGAAACCTTGCCGCCGGCAATGACTTGGAGGGGCCTGGCAGAGCAGACCAGACAGCAGAGGAGAGGTGAGCTGGGGGTAATATATATATCCATGTGTGAGCTGGGGGCAATATATATATCTCCATGTGTGAGCTGGGGGCAATATATATATATCCATGTGAGCTGGGGGCAATATATATATATCCATGTGAGCTGGGGGCAATATATATATCCATGTGAGCTTGGGGAAAATATATCCATGTGAGCTGGGGGCAAATATATCCATGTGAGCTGGGGCAAATATATCCATGTGAGCTGGGGGCAAATATACCCATGTGAGCTGGGGGCAAATATACCCATGTGAGCTGGGGGGCAAATATATCCATATGAGCTGGCCTGGGGCAAATCTATCCATGTGAGCTGGGGGCAAGTGTCTGGCTGTAATTAGTTCTGGGGGCATGTTTCTGGCTATAATTAGTTCTGGGGTCAAGTGCGGCATTCCGCTAACCTCCGCTCCTACAAAGTGGCCCTCGAGCCAAAACAATTGCCCACCCCTGCTCTACATAATACAAATGGGGAGGCATGAGAACCCCAATGTGAAAGCATTTTTCCTTATCGTCCAAAATTGTGCCCTTGCCATCGACTTACAAAACCTATTTATCTAGGATGGTCTTTGTGCATGCAGTTCTACATATTTTTTATTATTATTTACATCTCTGAGTTTCAACAGGAAAATAAGCACAGTGTCAAAATGGCAACTCTGGGAAATGAGAATTTCTTTCTCTAGTTAGCAGATTAAAGTGTTTATCCATTCTTCAGTTAGCATAAAAGCAAAGCTTAAAAATGGCCAAACAATCCTCACCTCTTATATCTACTTTGTCATCCAACCCTAAATGACTCTGGTCCACTTTCAACCCTTTCCTCTACCCACCCGAACCTCCCCCCTCATCTGCCTTTAACGCTCAGGACCTGGCAGATTACTTCTTAAATAAAACTACCAGAAGCAACATCCCAACACAAGATAGTAATCTGCCACCTCCACTCCTAGAAGCCCCATCTGCTACACCATGCCGCTTCCTCCCAGCGACTGTGGAAGAAGTAATTCCATACTGTCCTCACATTTCACCATGTGCCCGCTTAACCCTATTGATCTGTTTAAGAATCGCACGCTTCAAAGTTGTACACAAACATGAGTTTCTTGTGCGGGGTTTCACTACTCATTTTTATCTTTTTTTTTTTAAATTTAAATTTTCAATTGAGTTTATTATTTTGGTAACTTAAGTTTCCATTTAATATAGCAAAATACTGCAGATACTAATACTTACAGTGCACAAATATCAGTTTTACTATTAACACATAATACAACTTTCACATTCAAGAATCTCTAAGACATAAAATCAAAGCTTACATCTCTCTTCCGCTGATCTTTTTTCAGCTGTGCAATTTCACGTGTCCTTCGAGATTCAGATACTCTGGCCTTTTCTTGTTCTTCTTTCATCTGTTTCATGAGCCGTACCTTCACAACAACAATTACAGTTAAGTCTCAATGAGTCTGACTTAAAAATACGTATACATCACACCAAAGAACCAAAGTGCACCAAAACCACCATTATACACAAAACAGGTTGGGCTCATTTATAAGGAAACCATTTCCCTTTAAATTTCATTCTTTACATAACACTGAAAAAAAGAGATCCCCTTTCAAAGCTTCCATGTCTCTCATGTGACCATGGCATGCCACAGGGGGGAGAGGGACAGAGAGCCATCAGACAAGACAGACCTCAGTTCAGTGTGCTCTGTTGGCTGTCAAGCGCAGGGAGGTGTGCCTCTTTTAAAGTTATTCTCTTTTAAATTTGTCCAATAAAAAGGGGGTTTATTACAAAAAATAAAATAACCGACTGATGAAGCCCGCAGTAATAGCGAGCGAAACGCTTTTCGGTTCACCCTCTATTTTATAATTTTAATATTGAGTACCCATGTACCTTTTTTATTTTATTTTTTGTAATAAACCCCCTTTTTTATTGGACAACCATACTCGACTGTATTTTCTATTCCACGGATTCCGCAAACTACCTTCTTCCTAGCGGGACTACCAGTTGACATTCCAGTAAGGGTGGGACCCCCCTTATTAAGGTGGTCCAAGGCCTTTATACTGAGCCACTCATTCGGGAGGCTCAGGATCACGTGAGTAGATTGACCATAAAATTCTGTGTCTATCACCAATATCTGCTCTGGTATTGCGCCATATTCTCTCTCATTTATTTGAGGTTTAAGAAGCTCTTCCAGAACAATAACTGATTGATGGGAGGAGCCCCCCAGAGAGGCTTAAAGGCGAAAAATACGAGCCTATAGGCTCTGAGTGAGATACCTACCATTCTGCCTAAATTGCAATTCCATTCCTTGTACTAAATATACTATGCAATGAGAGTTTTTTTTACCTTTGCCTTCTACAGCATTTCATAGAAACGAAAATAATCAAAGGTTCTGTGACATAGGAGAAATTATCAAGTGTTTCTTTTTCCTGCGCTCCCTTAACAAACAAAGTTTGTATTTTTTGCTTATTTTGGGTGCAAGACACACTGGTGGTGAGCTGCAATACTGTATAAACTCCACTAGATAAATCTTTTTATTAATACAATTTATTTAGCGCCGAATGCACTTTACACTGAAAAGTGTTATTACTATTTATGAAATTACATTAAGAAAATAATCGTATGAAAAAGTCAAACAAAACCTGATTTTTATTATATTTAAACCACAAATTCTAAGAATGTTTTAAGCGTTACCCATGTTTTGTAGTACTCTATCACGTTCTAGTTGAGTGTCCCGTATCTTATGTTGTAGATTCATCAGTTTCTCCTCATACTGCTGTTTTAGAGTATGTAAACGGCGTTGACTGTTCTCCAGTTCGTCAATCAATTTCTGCTTTATTGCAATTTCACAGGTAATATTTGCCAGATCAGCTTGAAAATTCTCTATTATAACAGAAACAAAATGTAAAGAGTAAAGGCATATATTGAAACAGTACAAAATAAACTTGATACATTGTTTTCTACGACATCTGAAACGTTGAGCTGCATTAAAATATCAGATCTTGTACTGATATGGTCATACTCAAGCGGTAAGGAATGCCAATTCCCCCTTTCTTCGTTGTGTAGTAGTTCTATTAACCAAATACACTCTACAAATGGCCTAGGCCGACAAGGCCTAAGGCAGCAATTTACAGGGTGCGGCGTCGCGACGCGCCTGGACCTGAAACCCCGTGAGACCCGTCGCCACCGGTTCGTGAATACGGCCGCAGAGCGTTTCTGTTGCTGAGCTGCATCGCTGGAAGTGGTCATATGACGTCACTTCCTCCCAGCGCTCCAAAATGCTGCAGAGCAGATGCTGGGAATGCCAGGTCAATTAAATGAAAGATGGGGGGGGGGGTTAAAGGAAATAGGTGGGGGATAGATGAAATAGGTGTGGGGGTTAAATTAAATGAAAGGTGGGGGTTATCGAAATAGGTGGGGGGTTGAAATGAAAGGTGGGGGTTATCAAAATAGGTGGGGGTAGAAATGAAAGAGTTTGGGGGCTTTAAATGAAATGAGGGGGTAGGAGGTTATGAGTTGAAAAGAGGGGGGTTAAATTAAATGAAAAGACGGAGGGGTTATGAATTGAAGAGTGGGGGGGTTTAAATGAAATGAAAATAGTGGGGGCGTTTGGAATGGAAGGAGTTTGCAATTTATTGCTGTGCAGCTGTGATACGCTCATACACAGCACACATTTCTGTATGTTTTATTGCTGTGGAGCTCTGTGATACGCTTCTACACAATGCATGTTTCTGTGGGTTTTATTGCTGTGCAGCTCTGATACGCTCATACACACTGCACGTTTCTGTGGATTTTATTGTTCAACCAATTAGAGCGACTGATCCAGTATACTTGACATGCATGGCTGATCTTTGTAAAAATGCTTGAATTTAAACATTTCATAATTTTATTTATCTCAATAGATACATTTGAAATGGTATACAAAATATACAGATAGGCACTTGGTATCCACTTTTAAATATAAAGAGAGGAAAAGGTGGAGCCTAAATAGGAAGGACGGGGTTTAACCAGGAAGAGGTGTGACCTTGACAGGAAGAGGTGTGTTACATTTAAATTAGGGGATGCACGAGTATAGTCAGGCCTAGGGCAGCACAAAACCTAAATACACCACTGCTTCAACTAGTAAACAGGTATTGGTGGTCTGACGTCCTTTCATTTACTCTACCCAAATTTAAACCGGGACAAATCTTTACAGCTGCCACTGAAAGGAAAGGAGGTCGTTTCAGAGTTGTGGACACCAGTTTGAGCAGTTATAAGCAGAATATAAAACAATTGGATATAAAGAATATTGGCAGAAAAGAGCAGTATTAGTCCATCAACATTGTCAATAGGATAAGTAAAAGTAAGGTTTATATGTGCTTTTGCCCTCTATTAAAAGAATTGTCCATCAGGCCATTAAAATCTTGTAAAACTGCAAATTACAGCAGAGGATTTCTCATAACCATATTGCTAGGTGCAGAAATTTTCCATTAACATAGCATTCACCGCACTAATCAAATTATAAACCCCAAACCTTTTTCTTCCAATTCAGAATCTGATTCATCTGAGCTATCAGCTGCCTCTTCATCTTCATCTTCCTCCTCTTCCTCGTCATCATCTTCCTCATGCTCACTCACCTCTTGGATTTCTTCCTGCAGAATAAATAAAAAAATGTTACATGTTAAGTCACTTCCAAATTTGGGGTTTTTCTTAAAAAATATTTTCTTAGTTCTAAAATGATAAGAATGCAGAAGAGACTCACAAAATCTTTGGTAGAGATTCTATATAGGCTTAGTGGAAATTGTGCCTGGAGCGTGGAGAAAGTCAAACGACAAAATTGCTAACAGGAACATCTGCTCTTGGCCAGTGCAAACGTTCATGCACACTCGTTGGCAAGGGAAGGCTCCTGTACTTATAATGATGAAGCAATCCCAGCTCTGCCGTAGCAAATAGTGACCGTCTCATTTTTAAAGTATTTTACGCACAGCTCTATCATTTCAATCTTGATGATAATTCTAGGCCGTCGAGATGCCATGTGTCTCATATCTAGGCTGTATTACAAGACTGGTGTAAACTTATCCATTGCCCTGGTAAACAAAGTGATCCATAGACTTTACCAGCTCTAGTAAATTTACAACAGGCTTGCAAAACAGCACAAGGTCTTTGAAAAGTGCTGTGCAATACAAAAGATAATAAACAAGTGATTAGTTCTAAGGGGGGGGGGGTGGAAAAATAGACAATACTTGAATTCCTACAAGTATCAGATTTACTTGGAAGAAAAGACCATAAAACAGAGGAATTATTTGAGGTGAATTTACCAACGCTCATATTTGTCTACTTTTAAACAGCGCTCTTTAAATCAGCTTTCCTTAAGATACTATTGTGAGTAACTGTCAATGAGGAACGATTCCTAAGCACCACTAAAAGATGCCACCAAGAAGCCTCTCCTGTGTAGCCATCATTGAGCCCAAATTAATCTAAAAATCAATGCTAACCTCTTCTGCCCTTAAATCAATAACCCGCTCAGCAAGTGTATTGAATTAAAGTAATATTTATATATATTTAATTACAGAAGTGATGGTGTTCAGCCCCTTAAGATATTTAAGGAACTAATTTGCCACCCATCGTTGACTCTTTACACACAGCACTTACAGGACGAAGAAGAACTAAATGACCCCCCCCCCACTCTAGACACTTTGATCCACCAACAGCACTCCAGCAGGAAGACAAGAATTATCGACCACGCTACTAGACTGCAGCACTAGAGCTTCCGGTCTACCAACATTAAATTAAGCTGCAGACCAACAGGTCTGTAACCATTCACAAACATGGATATTTGACAATTTTTTAACAATGCTTAAATGTTACATGTTAAATGTTAAATGTTAAGGATCTCAATTCAAAAGACAATTTTCCAACAAAGCACTTTTAAATGTACTAGTACAAATGTTATTACACTCACCGTTTCCAGCTCGTGGCTTTCTCTTTCAGCAATCCCCTTTTCTTCAGACCTCTCATTGTCTCCATTATCATCTCTAACAACACTATAAAGAAAAAAAGCCCAAATGTACCTGTTTGATAACACCATATGAGCACAATTTTAGTTGCTTTAAGAAACAACCCTTACTTCATTTGTTTCCCAGATGCACAACATTACCTGGTGCTTCGTAATGTGGATTGTTTAGAACATATGCATGAGAAAGATGCATCTTAAGGGCTTTATTAGATATTTTTTAATGGCCTTCAGACGTATACGTTTCTGCCACATAAATTTGCAATCTAAAACCAGAGTTCTTCAGGTCTCTATCCATAGAGGACTTTACGGACATTGGAAAATTAGTTAACCTGCTTTTTGTCCTGCTCAAACGCTGCAGTTGAGCAAAACAATATTTTTATACGGATTTAAAATTGACCTTGGTTTAAGCTGCCAAATAGATCCTACTGGCTCAGCTTGACAGAAACAGGTGTGATTTTCAGATCTTTATCAGACAAAAGAGCAACTAAAAGATGGACTTGGGGATTAGCAAAACCCCCGCAGGGTGAAGAGAGGGAATACATGACATTTTTGTATTTATCCAAACAAATTTTAGAGGAAGGTTGAAAAGTGACCAGATATATTGGTCATCTGTAAATCTAACCTACAAAGCAGCTTTCATACTTTTCATTTTCAATAAGTTTCCGTTTTTCCTAAACCAATGTTTTTGCCTTGCGAGATGGACCATTCTTTGCAATATGTACCATTTTCTTTCTAGCTTTTTATATGTTTAACTTCTTTAGAAAATTGGTACAAAAAAAACAAACACCAAAAAAAAAACCATGCGCTTGAAATATACTTAGATATATGTCCACAATGCAGCCGAAGCTGTATGCACATTAGTCGATTTCTGTAGGGCATCAACCAAACAACAATATTTAAAATAGTTACATTGTTTGATGTCAGACGTCGGGAGGCAGATCAGTATGCACAAACTTGGTGCACTCGACTGACCACAGCCTAAACCGTACAAAGAATTCAGACACTTCATTAACCACTCAGATTGTGCAAACACTAGGTAGAAGAACGGTCTTTCCCATGTAGAGTACAATATGGTGTTGGCCTTCTTAGACTGTAAGTGTAGAAGATAAGATGATCTCAAAGCTACAGAAATGGTGATCACTGTAAACTTTATTATTCTATTAATATGTGCATTGTAAATTTGTACAAATGCTTTTTCAACCATGAGCTCAGTGAGGCTTTTTTTTTTTAAACAGATTCTTGAAGGACTTTTATAAATGTATTTATTGAAGTGGATAGTATGACTTTCTGTTTGGGCATTATCATGGGAAAACGGCTAGGGCAATAATATGAAAAAATAGGACCGAACGATCAAGTGATCTAGAGGCATCATAAGGTTTAATGCGACATATTTTTTCCTCCAAAAAACATTAAAAGAATGCAAAAAGTGTGTTTAGATTTAAAAAGAGGGGATAACAGCTCAAGGAAGAGAACAGCTGGATTTGAGAAGGTTTGCAGTCTGTTCTATAGCACCATTAACATGACAAAGACCGTAGTGTTCAGCAATTTAAAGATTTATTGTCAATGCATGATAGAGCTACTTCTGCTGCATTATTAACCAAGACATACAATCAATGATGCTGGGTTGCTTTTGCAGTGAATATAATGTGCGCTTTACAGAGTAGTGAGTCCAGCATTTCTTTTATGCAGATCAAATATATGAATTTAGCATAGATACATTTATTCTTTCTTTTAAATGCTTTTTTCCCCATGTATTTGAAGGACTGTTTAAAACCTACCAGAAAAAAGTTAATCGTTTATGCAGGCATAAAAATGAAATCCGACTTTGCCCTAATAGACTTGATCCATAAAGTCTACATGCAAATGTAGAGCCATATCAATATAACCAACACCTGCTCCTTCATGGCTCAAGTGTGGTTTTACCATCTGGACCACTATAATGCTTCACTCCATATAATAGTGAAGAAAATAATTTTTTTATAAACTGAAAAGTAAGGAATTGATAACTTATTTCTAGGGTAAATCTTAATTTGGTGCTGCTAAATAATTTGAAAGTAGTATTGATTTTTGGCAAAAGGAGCATGTACAATAAAAAGTAACACATAGGGAAAAATAAACTCGAATAAAAATGCTGGAGCCTTATGAATGAGATCATAAAAATAATTAAAATGATTGAATTAACTTAAATAAAAAGTGATTAGTTAAAAGAAAGGAGGAAAAAAAATAATGAGTGAAGTTTTCCAACCTTCTTTCTTCTCGATTGCTTTCCTGAAGCTGTAGTAGCCTTCGAAAGCAGAAGTACAGAATAGGCAGCCCAAGCCAATGAAAAACACAGACCAAACGGTAAAAGTTATAAGGTAAAAATCATGCATTAAAATTTCCATCCTTTAACATAGAAAACATACAAGTGCATCAGCAATGAATATGCAGCCTCTCGTGTGTCAGAAATACTTCAGCTAAGCAAGCAATAGTTTATTCATCATACTTGAAGCATCATACATAGCATTTAATTATTATTTTAACAGAACATACTTGTTACCTCACTTAAGTGTACTGCAGTTCGCAAATAATCAGAACAACTTATATCAAACATTCAGGATCATGTACAGATGGAACCAGGATGGAGATGGAAACTATGGGGTTAATCAGAAGGTGCCAATGTTGGAAACATGAGCTAAAATTGCAATCGTGATTAAGAGAGAAGAGAAGAATCCAACCATAGAAACGCTAGTGCTCTGTCAAAATATGCTACCTTGGTATTAGCAAAGAAGGAGGTGCATGCCAAAACTGCATATTAAGGGAGTTAATCTGCTAGTTTCTTATGAACCACTTGACCCCTGACGTACCCTGTACGTCCTGTCCTCGGGTCTCCCTTAGACCCGCGGACGTACAGGGTACGTCAGCGGCGCCAAATCCCCCTCCCGCCCGATACTCACCTCCCTCATCGGATCTCACGGCGATCTGGCAGGGAGGAAGCCTGCCCATGTGATTTACATGGGCAGGGGAGGCTGATGACGTCGCCACGCTGCGTGGTGACGTCATCAGAAGGTGCCCCCATGTGTTTCAATGGAGGGGAGGGGGGGCTCCTTCGGAGCCCTCTATCTCCCCAACCATTGAAGCTAGGGAGATGCCGTTTGCACCGCTGGAGAGGGGAGAGCCTCCCCTTTCCAGCGGTGTATGGCATTAACAGTTTCGCCACCGGATCACGTTGCGGCACCAATTGGTGCCAAAACGCGATTCAAACCTGGAGGGGGGCTGACATCTTGGATGTCAGCCAAGCCTCCAGGTCCCCCCCCACCCACTGACAACCTCACCATATGTGTGAGGATGTCAGTGGGCCAGTTAACCCTCTAGATGCCATGTAGCGATAAGGGGATCCTAAGGATCCCTTTATCTCCCGATCCATGGCAGCTGGATGGTCATATTTGCCATCATTTGAAAGGCCTGATTATGGCCTTTCAAATGATACCAAACATGACCAGGTTTGGTTTTAAAAAAATTTTTTTATAAAGAAATTAAATAAAAAAAAATTAAAAAATTAAATAAAAAAAAGTTGGTTTTTTTTTAAAGTTTTTTTTGTCTGGGGGGAGTTTAATTAAATAGGACCTAGGCTGTCATCTAAAAATAATTAGCACAAAATGGTCAGAATGAGCGCAGCGCACATAGGTGAACTGTCTCAGCAGTGAAGGGGTTAAAAAGCAAACGCATGTTAAAATTGGGTATTTCTAGTCTCGGGACAAAATTTTGAACCTATTTAGCCGGGGTCTTTTTGGGTGGTTGTAGATTTTGGGGATTAAATTACGAAAAAGTGTGTTTTCACCATTTTTTTCCTCATATTTCATATTTTTTTTTATAGTAAAGTATTCAATATGATCGAAATAATGGTATTTCTAGAAAGTCCATTTAATGGCGGGAAAAAGGGTGTATAATATGTGTGGGTCGAATAAACGAGTAAGAGGAAAATTTGTCCTAAACACTAACAGCGCAGAAACGTAAAAACAGCAGTGGTCACTAAAAGACGGATTTGTGTAAAACCGCCCGGTCACTAAGGGGTTAAACCAGCGGACGTACATAGTACGTCATCGTGCTCCTAACCTCCCTCGCTGGCTCCACGGAGTTCTTGCAGGAAGTAAGCCTGCCCCTCGGTTTTAAAAGGGGCCGGCGAGCACAATCACATCACCACGCTGCGTGGTGACGTCATCGGCAGTCGCCCACCGGTGCCTGCATTGAAATCAAGGAAGGGGATGGTGGGGCTCTTTGGAGCCCTCTATCTCCCCAACCAGTCAACCTACAGCGATGCCTTTTGCACCGCTGGAAAGGGGAGAGCCTCCCCTTTTCAGCGGTTTATAAAGTTAACAGTTTTGCTGCCGGATTTGGCACTGAAACGCGATTTAAAACCTGGAGGTAAAATAGAGGGGTTCCCTAGCGGCGCAGCAGTTATAACATTGTAATCTGTTAGATGTAATATTGACTTTAACCGTCAGATGTGCATAGATCCTTACGGTTCATATAAAGTGCGTCTTTAGTCGTGCAAGGATAACTACTAGATTTAGAAAGTGCTAGTGCAGCAGTTGATCCTACTATTCACACATTAAAGTGCAGTAGTGACAGTAGACGTACCCAGTACAAATATACGTATCGATGGTACTACAAAGTGCAACCCAAGTTCAGGTACTTAGCATCCACTCAAGGGTGCATGAAAAACCTTACGCTAGTGTCCAGCATGTATTGAAGGTTTAGCGTCTTTAATATTTGAGGTCGAAGTTCCTAAAGGACAATTTGTGCACCAAATGCGCTCTGCAATTTAACCTTCAGATATGTACAAATCCTTATGGTTCCCATAAAGAGCGTTATGTGAACCATAAGGATTTGTACATATCTGAAGGTTAAATTGCAGAGTGCATTTGGTGCACAAATTGTCCTTTAGGAACTTCGACCTCAAATATTAAAGACGCTAAACCTTCAATACATGCTGGACACTAGCGTAAGGTTTTTTATGCACCCTTGAGTGGATGCTAAGTACCTGAACTTGGGTTGCACTTTGTAGTACCATCGATACGTATATTTGTACTGAGTACGTCTACTGTCACTACTGCACTTTAATAATGTGTGAATAGTAGGATCAACTGCTGCACTAGCACTTTCTAAATCTAGTAGTTATCCTTGCACGACTAAAGACGCACTTTATATGAACCGTAAGGATCTATGCACATCTGACGATTAAAGTCAATATTACATATAACAGATTACAATAACTGCTGCGCCGCTATGGAACCCCCCTATTTTTCCTGTTGATATCCGCACACCCCCTCGAGAGTCTGTGCTATCCCCCAGACGGCAGCAAAACTAAATAACCATTCTCATCTAGTTAAGAGCGCCCATACCGATTACCCTTCCTATTTTTTAAAACCTGGGAGGTGGCTGACATCTTGGATGTCATCCAAGCCTCCAGGTCACCCCTCACCTACTGAAATCCCCATCATATGTGTGAGGATGTCATTGGGCCAGTTAACCCCCTAGCTGCCAAATGGAGATAAGGGGATCCAAAGGATAGCTAGAGGGTCATACTTGACATCATTGGAAAGGCCTGATCATGGCCTTTCCAATGATACCAAACATGACCAGGTTTGGTGTAAAAATAAAATTTTAAAAACTATATTTTTTAATTTATCTAGGGGTTTAGTTAAATAGGACCTAGGCTGTCATCCAAAAATAATGAGCATAAATGGTCAGAATGAGCTCAGCGCACATGGGTTAAAAAGCAAAGACATGTAAAAATTGGGTATTTCTATTCTCGGGACAAAATTTTGAAACTGTTTAGCTCAGGTCTTTTTTGGTGGTTGTAGATTTTGGGGATTAAATTACGAAAAAGTGTTTTTACCATTTTTTCATCATATTTCATATTTGTTTTATAGTAAATTATAGGATATGATGGAAATAATGGTATTTGTAGACAGTCCATTTAATGGCGGGAAAAACGGTGTATAATATGTGTGGGGGTTGCTTAAACGAGTAAGAGGAAAATTTGACCTAAACAAGAACGGCGCAGAAATGTAAAAACAGCAGCGGGCACTAAAGGACAGATTTGTGTAAACCTGCCCGTCCCTAAGGGGTTAATATTTACACTATCAGGGTCAAAGAGCCAAATTGGCACCAACATAACAGTGAAATTCTCAGTACGGTGCAATTTCATGGCCATTCAAAAAGTTGGCAGTTCACCAAATAGTGATCTTCGGCAGCAGTGAAATCCCCATAGAGAAGCAATGGTTAATTTATTCGGAGAACACCGAACAGCACCCAGTGGCGTAGCGTGGGGGGGCAGGGGGGGCCGTGGCCCCGGGCGCAGTTTTGTTAGGGGCGCATCATTTCTTTTGAAATTATGCGCCCCTAAAACTTGTGGCCCGACTGACCCGCCGGGCCCTTGGGCGCCGCCCAAGGGCCCACGGGTTGAGGGGACCCAGCTCCAGGGCAGCGGGAGTGCCTGCCGGCTGCCCGGTCCTGAACAGGGAGTCGAGTCCGTCCTGTTGATTGAAGGGGAGGCGGCTGCGTGCAGGCGCAGGTCACGTGGTCCGTCTAATCAGGTGGTACGGAGTCTCTGTACCACCTGACTGGCCGGACCGCGTGACCTGCGCATGCACACACGCAGCCGACTCCCCTTCAATCAACAGGGCGGACTCGACTCACTGTTCAGGACTGGGCAGCCGGCAGGCACTCCCGCTACCCGGGAGCTGGGGCAATATCCAGGTGAGAGCTGGGGCAAATCCATGTGCTGGGGGGCAAATCCATGAGCTGGGGCAAATCCATGTGCTGGGGTAAATCCATGTGCTGGGGCAATATCCATGTGCTGGGGCAAATCCATTTGCTGGGGCAATATCCATGTGCTGGGGCATATCCATGAGCTGGGGCAAATCCATGAGCTGGGGGGTAAATCCATGTGCTGGGGCAAATCCATGAGCTGGGGCAAATCCATGAGCTGGGGCAATATCCATGTGCTGGGGCAAATCCATGTGCTGGGGCAATATCAATGTGCTGGGGCATATCCATGAGCTGGGGCAAATCCATGAGCTGGGGGGCAAATCCATGTGCTGGGGCAAATCCATGAGCTGGGGCAAATCCATGAGCTGGGGGGCAAATCCATGTGCTGGGTCAAATCCATGAGCTGGGGCAAATCCATGAGCTGGGGGGCAAATCCATGTGCTGGGGGCAAATCCATGTGCTGGGGCATATCCATGTGCTGGGGCATATCCATGTGCTGGGGCAAATCCATGTGCTGGGGGGCAAATCCATGAGGTGCTGGGGCAAATCCATGAGCTGGGGCAAATCCATGAGCTGGGGCAAATCCATGTGCTGGGGGGCAAATCCATGAGCTGGGGCAAATCCATGAGCTGGGGCATATCCATGTGCTGGGGCAAATCCATGAGGTGCTGGGGCAAATCCGTGTGCTGGGGCAAATCTGTGAGCTGGGGCAAATCCGTGAGCTGGGGCAAATCCATGAGCTGGGGCAAATCCATGAGCTGGGGCAAATCCATGAGCTGGGGCATATCCATGTGCTGGGGCAAATCCATGAGGTGCTGGGGCAAATCCGTGAGCTGGGGCATATCCATGTGCTGGGGCAAATCCATGAGGTGCTGGGGCAAATCCGTGTGCTGGGGCAAATCCATGTGTGAGCTGGGGCAAATCCATGTGTGAGCTGGGGCAAATCCATGAGCTGGGGCAAATCCATGTGTGAGCTGGGGCAAATCCATGAGTGAGCTGGGGCAAGTCCATGTGTGAGCTGGGGCAAATCCATGTGTGAGCTGGGGCAAATCCATGTGTGAGCTGGGGCAAATCCATGTGTGAGCTGGGGCAATATCGATAACGTGTCCACAGGTTGGGGGGGGCGCACAATTCTTGGCTGGCCCCGGGCGCTGACAACCCACGCTACGCCACTGACAGCACCTAAATGTCAGTGAAATGCCCTGATTTTAGGGTGTTTCATGTGACAGGTTTAATCAGGCGAATCCCATAGGTTTCAATATACAAAAAAAATAATTCATGTTTTTATGAAATAGTTATTCAACCGTTTCTTTTCATTTGCAGCAAAAGTCTATTTTTTAGGATTTATTAACTATTTTTCGGTTGATCCCCCTTCTGTTTTTAACCCCTTAGTGACCGAGCGATTTTACACAAATCCGTCCTTTAGTGATTGCTGCTGTGTTTACGTTTCTGCGCTGTTAGTGTTTAGGACAAATTTTCCTCTTACTCGTTTATGCAACCTACATATATTTTACACTGTTTTTCTCGTCATTAAATGGACTTTATAAAGATACCATTTTTTTCATCATTTCATATAATTTACTATAAAAAACATTGTGAAATATGACAAAAAAAATTAAAAAACACCACTTTTTCGAACTTTGACCCCCAAAATTTCTTATGTATCAACAACCGTCAAAAAAATTTAATTCCTTAGTAGTTTCTAAATTTAGTTCTGAGTTTAGCAATACCCAATGTTTACATATTCCTCGCTTTTTTCCTTATTTTATGCAACAATAAGTGCAAGTAGCACTTTGCCATTTCCAAAGAGTTTATTTTCAAAACTAGTGATAGTGACATTGTAACACTGATATCTGTCACTAATTCCTGAATAACCCTCCACATATACATATTTTTTTAAAGTACACAAATCAAGGTATTAAACTTGGGGTATTTTGACTCTTTCCATGCAAACCATTTTACCACAAATCTATGCCAAAGTTTGAGAAAAAAAGTTTTTTTTTTTTAACGCAATTTAAGAATACATGTACTGTGAACTTTAAGGTTTACTGCCAAAAACCACCCCAAAATATGTTCAGCAACATCTTCTGAGTAAATTGATACCACCCATGTATAGGTATGTTGGGTCATTTGGGGGCTAATAGGCCTCATTTGGGGGGTGCGCATTTCAGTTTTCCAACTTGGAATTTTCACATTTCGTCATCATGCACCCATGTCCTATTTGGGACATTTTTGAAGCCGGCCAAAGTAATTTACCCCCATCAAACCATATATTTTTAGAAAGGGCACACCCTAGGGTACTTCAAAGAGTTGTATTTTAACACTTTCCATGCACTAGCTCTATGTCAAACTTTCAGGTAGACACTTTTTGTGTTATTTTTTTCACACACATTGTACTTTAGGCATGAATTGTCAAATCCAGTTATGGGTTACTGCTAAAAAACACCCCAAAATATGTTCAGCAACATCTTCTGAGTAAAGTGATACCACCCATATATAGATTTGTTCTGTTGTTTTTGGGGTGCTACGCCAATCTTTTGACATGTGCTTGTCAATTTTCTAATTTGACATACAGTATCTTCTTTGCAGGGGCCTTTTTACATACCCCAATTTTATGAACGTGCATATATTTGGTAAGCTAACACCCCAAAGTATTGTAAATGGAGTGTTTTTATGCCATGGATGCAACTGTTTGCTCCAAACAAATTGGAAACTGTTTGGTGGTCATTTTTCATTTTCACACCCACATCAGTTTTGGACTGTGATTTAGGAGACACTGTTGTTGGTTACTGCATGAAAACTCTCCAGGTTGTTTTCTGCAAGGTCTCCTGAGTACACCCATGCCCCCCATGCATAGGTTTGCCAGGATTTTGGGAAGGTTCAAATACAATTTTTATGACTTTGTCATTGGAGTTGAAATTGAGATTATTTCTTCAGCTAGGCCTATCTTTGGTTTTGGGTCTACCGCATACCCCAGTTTGAATTATTGCCAGAAAATTGTTTATATTTGATATGTTGACACCCCAAGGTATTGCATATGGAGTGCTTTGATGCCATGGATGCAACGGTTTTAGCCCAAAACATTTGAGAAGGTGTGTGGCGGTAATTTTTCAATTTTCAAATTTTTACGCCCACATTAGATTTGGACTGTGATTTAGGAGACACTGTTGTTTGTTACTGCATGAAAACTCTCCAGGTTGTTTTCTGCAAGATCTCCTGAGTACACCCATGCCCCCCATGCATAGGTGTGCAAAGATTTTGGCAAAATACAGCACCAATTGTAGAACACAAAAATGTAGGAATAAAATGTAAAAGTCTGGTGCAGTAAAAGAAAAAAAAAACTAAACTGAACTAACTAACTAGAGTGTAAGAAAAAAATAAAGGAAAAAAAAATCACAGATCACGCACAGTGTGATATATCTTGAAACAGTCCAAGACACAGACCGGGTTGTCCAGGGCATTCTGGGCAGTAAAAGATTGTGTGTCTCCTCTGCCCCCTCTTGAAACACACCCTGCATCTTTTTTGGGGTTTCTGTTTGCCCTCAGTAGGGGGGATTTTATAAATAAAATGTGTAGCCCCAACTCTGTCCCCCATCACCGCTCGGGGAGCAGGTGCATCCTGGTACAAAAACCCCGAAATGACCTGGAGCTGAAACTGTAAAAAGGACAGCGTCACTCCGGGGTTTGCCTTTTTGCAGAGCAAAAAGGCATTGTGGGTTGCAATTTGCATCAGGTAAATTGCAACCTTTTTGTAACAGGCCCTTGACTTCCGCATAATCTGGTAGGGCTGGAGCAGCTGATCTGTCAGATCAACCCCACCCATATGCCGGTTATAGGCTTTGATGCACACTGGCTTCCTGATGCGCTCAGCTCTGCCACGTACAGAGACCTCCACAGACCTCTCAGTGTGGATGGTGGATAGAAGGTATACATCCTTCTTGTCTCTGTACTTGACCGCCAACAGCTCCTCTTGGCGCAGAGCTGAGGTCTCCCCCCTTTTTAACCGGGTGCGGACAAGCTGTGCTGGGAAACCTACGCGGTTCTTGCAAACAGTACCGCATGCTGCTGTATCAAAACAATACAGCAGCTTGAACAAAGGGACACTCGTATAAAAATTATCAACATACAAGTGGTACCCTTTGTTCATCAGGGGAAAAAGTAGGTCCCACACAATCTTGCCACTGGTTCCCATGTGTTCTGGGCAACCTGGAGGGTCAAGGCTACTATCCTTTCCCTCGTACACCCGGAAGGCCTGAGCACACCCACTCTCTGTAATGCCCCGCGCCGCGGTCGGACCGCGGCCGCCATGTTGGGACGCCTGACAAACTCACCTGAGGTCCCTCGTGGCGCGTCGCTCCCTGGTTCCGGCCTGCAGCTCGAGGGAGGAGAGCCAGGATGTGTCCCACGCCGCCTCCGCGATCCGTCTGAGCAGAAGGCAGGCGCGCATGCGCGATCGTCCATCCTAGAGCATGAAGACCTAGGTACTCTGGCGCCCTCTGCTGGTCAAGTTAAGGTACTGCACCCCACCTGCACTGGAGATCCTCGTATACCACCAATTAATTTACCTAGCACTCAGGTATCCTCATTCCACCTGCGAGTCCCAGGTGAACGGTGTTCGTTTGATTCCTTGAACCCTATTTAAACCTGCCGCCTTCTCCATCTCACTAACCAGGTTATACTGTGGTTATACCACGTTACCCAGTGGTTCCCCTTCGTGTTCCTCTAAAAGGATTCTGACTTCCGTTCCTGCTGCCGATACAGCTTTGCTCCGGTTCCTGTTGCCACGGTACAACTCCGGTTCCTGTTGCCCCGGTACAACTCCGGTTCCTGTTGCCACGGTACAACTCCGGTTCCTGTTGCCACGGTACAACTACGGTTCCTGTTGCCACGGTACTACTCCGGTTCCTGTTGCCACGGTACAACCCCGGTTCCTGTTGCCACGGTACAACTCCGCTCTGGTTCCTGTTGCCACGGTACAACGCCGCTCTGGTTCCTGTTGCCACAGTACAGCTCCGCTCCGGTTCCTGTTGCCACTGTACAACTCCGCTCTGGTTCCTGTTGCCACGGTACAACTCCGCTCTGGTTCCAGTTGCCACGGTACAACTCCGCTCCGGTTCCTGTTGCCACAGTACAGCTCCACTCCGGTTCCCGCTGCCACAGTACAGCTCCGCTCCTGTTGCCACGGTACAGCTCTGCTTCCGCTCCTGCTGTCACGATACAGCTCCACTTCTGTTGTCACGATACAGCTCCGCTTCTGTTGCCACGATACAGCTCCACTTCTGTTCCTGCCACCACGGTACAGCTCCATTCCGCTTCCATATTCAAGATTGCCATTGCAGTACCAGTTCCACCTCTCGGCATACCTCTATTCCTGGACTACTTCCAAGATTACAACCGTACTTATTTATGCTTACAACTCTTCGTTCTGGACTTTTATTTCTGTCAAAAGAAACTTTACATTACTTTATTCTGGACTTATATTTTGTTGCCTTCAGTAAAGTTTAACCAATCATATTCCTTCTGGTCTCCTCCTTCGGCTTGCCATTGGGTTCCATACACCCAACACCATACAGGGGTCAAAGCCTCTGTCCTTACACTCTCGCTGTCACAGAGCTTATACACCTTCACTCCATACCTGGAGCGTTTGGAAGGAATATACTGCTTGAATCCCAGCCTTCCCTTGTATTTCATTAGGGATTCATCCACGCAGATATTCCTTCCAGGTGTATAAGCCTCTGCAAACCTGGCGGCGAAGTGGGTATTCAGGGGGCGGATTTTATACAGCCTGTCAAACTGGGGATGCTCTCTAGGAGGGCACAGGCTGTTGTCACTGAAGTGCATGAAACGCAAAATGTTTTCATACCTTCTACGTGACATTGATTGGGGGTAAATGGGGGTAGAGCAGATGGGGCTACTGCTCCAGTAGGAGCGAATTGAGGGCTTCTTTATGATGCCCATCAGCATAGTAAGTGCCCAAAATTTCAGAAATTCTGGCACATCTAGCGGGGTCCATTGCTGCCTTGCCAAGTAGGAGTCTGGCTTCGCAGCACAATGCTGATGGGCATACAGATTTAATTGGGCCACGATGTGGCCCAACAAATCATCCCCCATAAACACCTGCAAAAACTGTGTGGCGGTAAATCCTGCAACATCAATATTGATGCCAGGATTTGCCGTGAAAGGAGGGATATCTGGCCTCTGGCGATGAGGCACTACCCACTCCTCAGCTGGAGCTGTGCGTTTCCTGCTGGCAGGTGGTGGCCCAGGATCTGCATCAGAAACATCACTAGGAGATACATCAGCCAGCGTAGATGATTTATCTAGCGATGTCTCTGAGCAGTTAACGGGGTCAAAATCTGGGTCTGAGTCCGATGCAGATGCCTCAGATTCTGACGCCAGGATGGCATATGCCACCTCGGCACTGTACACCCTCTCAGACATTATATATAATATATATATAATAATTATAAAATTTTATAATCTAAGCGGATTATTGGTTCTTAGAAGAACCGTTGGGTTTCACAAGAAAATACAAATAAACACCTAAATCTCTCTAAATCCCTCTAAACCTGCCTCAATTGTTCTAAATCTCTCTAAATCTGCCTCAATTTTTTTAATCTCACTAAATCTACCTAAAATCTCTAACCTGTCAAATCTGATCTCTCTCTCTCGCTCACCAAAACACAAGTGAGAGGGAGAGAGAATCACAGAGGTCACGGCCAATATTTACAAAATATTGACCTGACCTGACAAATTAGAAATTTTATTTAGATTTTTTATAACTTCTGATTGGATGTTGCTAGCCTACCTCTCTGATGAGGCAGGCTAGGAACATCCCACACAGCCCAAAGATGACCCTGCCCTTAGAAGGGCAGCGCCATCTTGGCTGTCACATTTATTTTATTCTATTCATTTTTATTCATTTATTTTTCTTTTTTTACACTTTTTTTTAGTCTGCTGGGTGCCTTGATCCCTCGAGGCACCCAGCAGAGCACCTGATCACTCATGTGATCTTTTTTGTACTGAGTGCCACGATACCTCGGGGCACTCAGTACTTCCTGCCGCTACCGGAAGTGATCGTTCGGGGGGAGCGATCACTGAGCGGACCGGCGGTAGGTAAAGATTGTAAGGATGCCTCGATGTCGAGGCATCCCTGCAATATACTCAGAGCAGCTGGAAGCGATACCGATCGCTTCCAGCGCTCTGTAGAAGTGGGGAGCGATCACAAGGTGCCCCGGCACTTCTAACCGCCATTGCATGGATGCCTGGACTCCCAGGCAGCCTGCAATGGCATTTGAGCTGATGGAAGCGATCCGATCGCTTCCAGTGCTCAAAAGACCGCAGGACGTACCACCATGTACGTCAGCGGGTCTAAAAGAGACCCGCGACCATGACGTACATGGTACGTCCGCGGTCTCTAAGGGGTTAAATTGAGGGGAGGTTTCTGCAACAGACCTTTTTATTATTATTCATAAGACCTTATAGATCGTTTCCATGCATTTTCATGCAGTAGTTTTTTGGCAAACGCCTTTTAAAAGTAGTGTTTTAGTTGGGGTTTTTTTAACTCCATTCGGCTTGTCCGCTTTTTCCAGGGGCTGGTATGCAGTCTATTCGGCAGGTAGTCTGCTTTGTGTTTGTTTTTTTGATCGATTCGGCAATTTTGCGGCGATGTTCCTATATGACCTGGCAGTTTTGCGGCGGTTTGTCCGATGCGTTCAGCGGTTCGATTCGCTGCGCTTCGGGGACCCTGCGGTGAATGCCGAATTCACCACAGGGACGGCGAATCGAACTCGCCGAAGTGTGGCAAACGAGAGAGCACAGGAACGCTCTCCCTCGTACTGTCAGACTTTCCCCTAACTTCTCTTCCTTCAAACGCTCCCTGAAAACATTCCTATTTAGGGAAGCCTACCACCCAACTCACTGACGCAACCATCAATCACTCTCACCTTACAGTCCTCTCCTCCTGTTTCCAACCCCAACCCTCCTAGATTGTGAGTTCCTACGGGAATAGGGCCCTCATCTCCTCCTGTACTGTTTATCAAATGTTGTTCAATGTATTGTAACCCTGTCTATACTGTGCTTATTGTACAGCGCTGCGGAATATGCTGGCGCTTTATAAATAAAGAATAATAATAATAATGTCGGTGAAATTTCGGTGCTCTCTGAATAACACTGTATATGTATCTGAACTAGCGAATTAACCTGCAGAACCCACAGAGCTCAGGTTTCTCTCTCATTCAGGGGTGTTCATTATTAATGTGCCACTGAGGGCGCTTGATCTTTATGTTCAGAGGTTTTCAGGGATGCACCGGGAATTTGGCCACCGATAGATTCTGCCAATAATGGGGTTATCGGTGTCGGCCCGAAAACAAAACACCAGCCGAAATCGTCAGCAGAAAATTGATGATCCCAGCTGACACTGAGCGAGCACTCTTTCAATGCTGCTTAGCTGGAGATAATTGTAATTGGAGAGAGGCAGGAGCTGTTACACATTTATTTCTGCACACAAAGGGTTAACTGCTTGATCCACAGTATCAGTGCACGCAGTAACCTCTGGCCTCTCAGTGACAAGGAACAAGTGATTTATCACCGACCTCCTGCCAGAGGTGTCTGCATCCGAGGACAAGAGGGGGGGCGGGGTTAATGTGGGAGCTTACATTCCTGCCTCCAAAAAGTTAATGGAACATTTTTCTGCACTTTGATGTTTAGGCTCCATCTGAGCCATTAGAGATATATCTACTTATTTGTGTTGCAGGGCAAAAAAATTAGATTCAAAGTCTCCACAAAACAAATAATAGACTTTATAGTTGCAGAGTTCTCTGAATTGTTGGGATGTATAAATGTCTTCTGCAACTATAAAATATGTGTGTCTAAAAATTTTACACATGAATGTATGCACTAGATGCAAAATAACTACACCAAAATAGGTCAAAAATATCTTAAACATTTTAATGTGGATTAATTTAAATTCATGATATTAATTTAATAAAGTCTAGTATTAATACAGTTATACAAAAAAAATCTTAAAATAAATTGTAGGGGAAAAGTCATTTTCGGTTTCGTTCCAAAATTTTCATTTGAGAGATATATATTTTACACACACCAGACACATGTATACACAGTATGTGTGTATATATAGTCATATATAGAAAGTCATTTTTGGTATCGGTCTTCGGCCAAGCTCATCATGCATTTTCGGTATCGGTTTCGGTCCCAAATTTTCATTTTGGTGCATCCCTAGAGGTTTTTATTCTATTTTTTTGATTGCTGTGCTTTAGATTTTTGAGTGTATACTGCCACTATCTGGCGGTTTTATTTAAACATTATGCAATAGTAAATTTATGATTAATGATAATTTATCTGCATTAGAATATGCTAAATATTGATAATATAATACAATACATGTATTAAGCCCAACCAAAATCTAATGATATTAGCAACACAAACCACTAATAGATCCTACCTAAAACCTTGGTAGCCTAGCAGGTAGACAATTTGCATGGCACAGTGTGCAAGTATGGTGCAATGGAGTGGGAAAACCCAGAGGAACCCAGGTACTACATCATATAGTAGCTTCTGGATCCAATACGTATGGGAGTGGATTGATGATAATGTTAATGGCTATGGTGATTTAGTATGAATTTCACAAACAGAAAGCTAAACCATATTTCTAAGGTGGAACCTGAGTTCTAATATTATGTTATGAAACAAAACCAAATGTGCATAGTCAAAAATTACAAAAGAGCAAAGCATATGACATTAAATAGAAAATAAAGCACAGTATAAGGAATCTCGCTAACGTTAAGTGAATGGCAAACAGCTTACCTTTTCTTCTTCTTTTTCTCAATCTTCTTCAATTTCTCAAATCCCTTTTTGCTAGGTCTATGATTTCATTGGTCTCTTTCTCTGCCGAAAGTAAGGAAGTAGGGAAAGGAGAATGGCCGGATAAATAGGAAGCTCTTGTTGAAGCTCTTGACAAGTTTCGTCGAAGGTTTTCATTCATTGCTTCACTTTCTAACAATTTTGCTCTTACAAGGAAAGAAAACAAATATGTTGACAACAGCAGCAAAGTGAACGTAAATTTCTGTTGTTTTCACAGTGATTTCCACTAGATGGCGCCACACTCCATATATAATCAGATTGTCATCATACATGAACAGTAGTAAATGTTGGATTTTTTTAAAACCGTTATTTTGGAAAATAAATTAAAAGGATTCCAAAACCGCACAAAAAAATTGTAATGCAATACAGGACGACCTTTATGACATTGCATGACTTTCAACATAACACATGGTATTTTTTTTTGTTGCTTGGTAAACTTATGGCACCATCTTTGAACCAAACATTATTCCTGTCCTCATCAGTGACTGTCCATATACACTGAACACGAGATGCCAGCAAGAGTCCAGTCTTTGCGAGAGACAGCAACATTTCAAATATATTAGAGCAAAAGATAAACAACCGGGTATACAAATGCTAAAAAAATGGAGAAGTTAAAAAGGTCAATATTTGCCAAGTTACATGTTGGAATGTTACATCAGAATTCATAGCTATTTCAGCAAGTAAATAGAAAGGGGAAAAAAACAGTATATTGGTGTGAATATAACAGAAGCGTTGGTCATGAATCAAAGTTTTGTAATTTGTATTTCTGCAGTATTTTTAGAAGTCTAATTATTTACAATTTAATAAAGCATCTGTAAATATGAAAATGTGTGTTTAAAAAAAATGGAGGTATAAGAAACATTTGCAACAGAGACAGGAAAGTAATCCTCAAACTACTGTGGTTCTGTAGGTTCTGAAATCTAAATTAAACTCAATACAACTAGGAAAAATGGGTAAGTTATTCAGTAAGGAAATATCTGTAAAATTTATATTTAAACTTTCATACCGAAGATCTTCAATTTCTTTAATGTAATTGTGAATCATATTACTTATCTCTTCATTTCCATCTCCTGCAAGAAAAAAAAGAGAAAATTATTATCATCAAAATCATAAGGCACAGGGCATCTGGAACTGACAAGATTTTAAAGCATTATTAGTAGGCAGGAAGATCATTCCCATAAAATAAAAAAAAATAAAAAAAAGCCACACACCAATGGAAAACACAATGCAGTAGATGGGCGAGCAGGCCTCTGCGTCAGCAGCAGGGAGGTGCAGAAAACTCCAGCTCAGTAGGGGAGGCGCATTTGGCTGAGACCTTGAGACCCTATTTTAGTCTCTCCACATTATGATATTTGAGTAGCATTCTTTAGGCGTTCTGTTCTTTGTGATGGATATTCATGCAGACCAACAGTTCAAAAGGTCTTCTAATGTGAGAACTGTTATTTATCAGCTGAGTGATGCAGTAGGTTACTAGCAATCCCATAGTGATGACCAGTGTGTGGAGGTATTTTTCCCACTTGTCATTTTGGAAAGTCTGCTCCTGATGGGGGGCAGGTCTTGTTTCAGGTGAGCCATTGTAGAGCTATGATGGGCCTGGCCATGCGTACAACGTCACAGCTTTCTGATCCCTTGACTATTCTCATAATTTCATTAATGTCTACAATTTGTAAGCAAAATACTTTAAGAATTTAAAAATAAAATAAGGCCTGCAGCTTCAGCTGTAATGCTAGGTTTCTTATTTGCATTCCCAACTATAAATTTCCGCAGAATCTGCTGGCTCTAAACAGAGAAGGCTCCATCCAATAAACACAGTTGCCAATAACAAGCACAAATTGGCTGCATTTACCATGTTGTACTTGTCGGGCTCAGTTTGCTTAGTAGTGCATCAAAACGTTGCCCGATTCAGAAGTATTGGCAGGCATTGATTTCCTTACGCGTTTAATCATGCCAACAAGTGTGCTTGCCAGGGCAACGCTGTTTAGAGAATGAAGTCCTAACAGAATGATTATAATAATCCAAAGTCATACAGGCAGAACTCTGATAGGGACACCTGAGAATACAAATTAGTATCCAATGGAGTAGTTGTTGAACTTTTATACATCAGCAAAGCAGGTTACGTGAAAAGTGGTACAGAAACAAAAGAAAATAAGGTCACATAGCTGAGCAAGGAGATTATTACAAATCCTTTGAAGTAGTCCGTTTCAAAGTACGGTCAACTCTCCAACAGGACAATGAGAGAAACATAATAGCATCTAAGGAGGGACAAAGCATATTGCCGTCATACAGTGTTCGACACATTTACAGGTCTATTCAAAGAAAAGTGCGAATCTGGAGAAGTGGCAGGACAAGAGAACAATCTAGACCAAATAGCGGATTTGGAAAGTGAGATAAAAATGGGACAATTTTTTTGGTTTGGCTATTTTGACCTAGAATTTTCACTTCTGCCAATTCTTCTGAGTGTCACCTTTCTTTGAATAGACCTGTTTGTTTTCATGGGGTATACACCTCGGAGGTGAGAGAAGAATCAATGCAAGATGTTATTGTAGAAGTGATGCTGCCAGTTGGTCAGAGTATTGGCACCAAATGTTCATAAATGTAACACTTGGTTTAACAGGTGTCAGTAGCAGATAAAATAACAGAAGAAGGAACTTAAGAAGTCTAAAGTATCAGTTTGTTTTTTATGTTACTGAAGAAAGTACTTAAAGTGAACCTGTTGTGCTCGAACTCAATTTGGCTTATTTTATTGGGAACTAAATCATCTACAAGTACATGTACAAGCAATTTCGCCATGGAAACCATTGAGTGCTGTCTTATTAACATTCGCACAGAGCCGTTTAAACTTTCCTCACAGATGTCTGGAAATAAGAAACATGGCAATGCACTGTGCTGGAACCAAGTAAGTAGCAGTTTGTTATACCTCATTAAGGGAGGGGATATTGCATTTATCCTTCTGATCAAGGCCATATTTATGATTCGCGGAGACATCACTTGGAAGGTGACACTGTCGATTAAAGGTTCACATATTAACTCGGCCTAGCTCATGCCCATAAAATAGCTTTAATATAAATCAAGTAACTAGATATTGCAAATAAATACCTGATTTAGCAAGAACCTGGTTGGCCTGATCACTGACAAGCTGAGTGAGCCTGGCTCTTAAAGCATCTATGGTTTCTTGCATGGCTTTAATTCTCACTCGTAGGTTGTTGTTCTCAGTCTGCAACATTGCATTCTCATGGAACATATCATTAATGCTCTCAACACCTTCTTCATCGATAATCCTTTTCCCCTGCAGTTTGTTTTAAAAGGAAAAATTATTACAAATAGTATTTATATTACTTGCAAATGCACAGAAAAAGATGATCCATACTCTAAATTGAATTTAAAGTTTTAAACAATAATTCGGTAAAATAACATCCAAAAAAAAAATTAACTATTCAGAAGAAATACTTGAGGGTTGTGTTTGCAGAAGTTGAAAAACAGACGACCTCTTCTGCTTTTAGTGGAAAATATCACATTTTTAGGAAAAAACTGCATTCCAAAAAGGAATGGTATGTGCTAGGATATACGGTGTTATTCTATGGTGGCTGAAAACAGAAGGAGATAAGAAACTTTTATGTATGACAGTTCAAGCCAAAAGTAAATGTTTATTCTAGGCAAATGGTATAAACAAAAAAGGAAAAGTGAATAGATTCGTATTAATGACCCAGTTAAGACGAACTATGTTAAACAAATTTGGCAAATTACAGCAGGTCATGGCTGGCCACAGAAAGACGTAACTTTATTTTGCAGTGGTCATGCTTATTAGTGCACCTAATGTTTACCGTTTTGTACTCCGTAAGCTCCATCTGTAGCCGTGTGATTTCATTTCGCAAAGTAGTTATCTGTTGACTAGTTCGATCCTGGTTTACAACAACTTTGTTCTTGATGTTACGTGCTCGATTGGCATATTTAAGGGCATTCAGTGTTTCCATGAAATCTCTGTCTGAAGGACTCACACATGCAATCATGACTGTTTGGCTAAGAAAAAAGGATTATTAAATAGACACTTAGGCACCATGACCACTTAAATGCAACGGATGTTGTATAAAGTTCAGGATTGTGTGATATATAGTGAAAAAAGTTATTGTTACCTGTTACCACCAAGTGAGTCCTGAAGAAGTCTTGTTAGCTTCGAGTCCCTGTAAGGCACATGTGTGGCTTTTTTACTTTTATCACCTAAAGCACTAATTACATTTCCAAGCGCAAGCTTAGGAGAGAAGAGGAAAGGAGAAAATAAAATTACCAAACATCATAACGTAACACATGCAATACAAAATAAATATAAAATATATATTTATATATATTAGGGATGCACCGATACTACCGTTTGCACGAGTACTTGGTACTTGTGCAAACGGCCCGATAAACCCCCCCCCCATACCGGAAGCCAGCGCTGGGCCGGTATCCACGGGGCTGGGGAAGCTGGCCGCGTGCATGAAAAGCACTCGGCCAGCGTTCCCCTCCGGCGGGCTGCAATACTCACCCGCCCGAAGGTCCAGTCGCACGGCTGTGACGCGTTCACGTGGCCGCCGGGCACTTCCTCTCGGCTGGAGGCAGCCCGGCGGCTGCGTGATCGCGCCACAGCCGTACGACAGGACCTTCGGACGGGTGAGTATTGCGGCTCGCCGGAGGGGGAACGCTGGCCGCCTGCTTTTCATGCACGCGGCCAGCTTCCCCAGGTCTGTGAGAGCTGGGGCAAGAGATAGATAGATCTATCTAATCTATCTGGGGGGGGGGGGGATATGTGAGCTGGGGACATTTTTATATGAGGTCTGTTCTTATTGGAAAGCGGTCACAGGTCATAAAATAAAAGTGTCGGTACTCGTATTTAAAAAAGTGGTATCGGTGATATATATATATAATATTATATATATTTATTTTCACACTGTAGAACTATACAATAGTAAATAAAGTTTAAATACTTCAGGGAAGGGCTTAAATTTATATCACTCTTAGGAGCAAGTAAGAATCTTTAGGAGCCAACAATGCATTTTTGCACCTGTAAACATGTAACATAGGGACTAGATTTCCTACATATTTATTTTCTGTGTTAATCTGTATATTTGTGTTTTGTTTTTAATATCTTGCATTTATTACTTTGTATTTCTTTAACGACTGTAAAATTTCAATGTTCTTGAAACCAGGACATACTTGAAAATGAGAGAAATCTCAATGTATCCTTCCTGGTAAAATACTTTGCAAATAAATTTTGTTAGCCACAGAATGCTTTAAGATATGTGTAAAAAAAATAAAAAAAATAGAAAACGTTAGCAGTCAGGGGTAAAAAGTATAGAAACCTGTGACTACCTGCCCCCTTAATTTATCAATCCTGCTGCAGGAATTAAAGAGACAATCCAAGGTTAAAACAGGAAATAAGGTGAAGAATTTGAAGAGTCCACCTTCCATTTCAACTCAAGTGTCCTTTATAACTTCTTTTTAAACCAGGGCCAGGCTCCCTCACATTGACAGCCACTGTTCCTTCATGTATAGATATGGAAAGGGACTAGCACACCACCATTAGAAAAATGAGTAGAACAGGTGCACCAAACCATAGAGAAGGCATCTCCCGTAACAGTCCAGAAAAGGCAAAGAAGGTACACAAAAAACTTCAGATTTATTGGACATTACTGGCAATATTTTGGCTCTACGTGAACGTCCTGTAAGGGAGGAGTGCCAGAGGAGGCAGAGGGACTTTTGATTGCTCGAGTGAGCAACCAACTGTATATCCTTGACCTAAATCCCAGAAAACTGATCAGCTTAGATCCAGGGGAGGGACACTCAGGTCACCATGACAATAAGGGATCATGATAACTAGAGTGTCCCTTTAAATTCCCCATGTAACTTTGTTTCCAGAAAACGATGACCAGTAATTTTCACAGAAGGAATCACTTGATCTCACCAAAAGGAGATTAATGATAACATTAGCAAATGGTCCGAAGGTTTTAAACCCAAGTTCCAAGAGTAAAAATGGTTGATTGGCTACATGTATAGGTGTCGTGTATGAAAGAGAATGGGGAGTAGTGGCATAGAGGTTGGGGAGAATCAAAATGTAATCTTTAGAATAGAAATGATCACTGTACAGAGCCCTGCTTAGATGGGCTTACAATCTACAGCAGAGGAGCATTCTTTGTGGTTATGATGACCAATTAAAGAGCTTGTGTGAAGAAAGAGAAGAGGGTGTGCAGTGAGAAAGTGTAGTACTAGTGAGTGAAGTATGTTCCATATAGATTTTCAAGGAGTCTTTTCAGCCATCTATGAAAAGTACATTTTGTTACAAAAACAAATATTGTAGTTTGTGAGGTGTGTACCTCGTGCTCTTGCAGTTTGCCAGGGAGAGTTTTCTGTCATTTATTCATCAGTGTGAATTGTGATTTGTAGAGGGTGACTACTTTACACATTTCAGAGTATAGTGAGGCTGTTCATTTCAACAGCTAAATAAATAAAACAAATCTATTTTCTTTCAAATGATAGGATGCCCTTTGAACACCATCACTTTGATCAGACCAAGAGTTAATCTGAAATATACTGCACATGTCAGGAAGCTGGTAAATAATTACACCGAATTAAAATGTCTTACCAGCCCACAGTTGATAGAGATACCTTCTTTAGCCCTGTCTCCAGTAGCTCCGGTACGCTTTAGTCTCTCAGAGCCAGCCAAATCAACAAAATGGAACTTGGCAGTAAGAGTTTCAAATTCATTTATTTGAGAAGATTCAGATGTTATCCTATTATCCAAGTCATTCTCCTGTAAAACAAAGCAGCATGAAAAAAAAAAAAACTTTCCTGATGTATTTCTGTAGCAAACGTTTCAATTTCTGCAGCACAACAGGTCAGAAAGTAGTCACCTAGTTCTCTAACATTGTTGAAACGTTTTACTCAACATATGAAATTACATTTATTTAGTGCGGATTGATATATATACATGTTTTGTGTATGTAATATATAACATAGAACTTCTAAAAATTAAACTAATGTGTCCAAAATAAAAAGTAGCAGAGGACACAAAGATCAGAGATAGTACAAATTATTGTAAATTGTAAAACAATCACTGGAGGAAATTCAAGTCTCCATGTCTGCATTATTGTCCAGACAAATTCTACAAAATATTTAGTAGAACCCTTGAATATGACCAATAAATAAGATGACTTGCAGATCAGCAGGTCAAAAGATTTCGCTATGGGCAACAAATACATCCATCATTAAACTGCTGAATTTCTAAAATACATTTTTTTTAACTTACACATTTTAATTAACTAACTCAACCTGAAGAATACATTACACACATTATCAAGTCTGGAGCAAACACGACTCTGACAGAGGTGGATGGTGAATATGGCATGTGATCGGGAACTCTGGACATTCATTTGCGTGCTGGCAGTAGTTCTAGATAAGGCACCCAGTTTTAAGCACTGCAGCATCTGGAAAAAAAGGGAAAAAACTGAATACAAATCGAAAGGAAAGGCTAGCTAGTAGTAACAAAATGTATTAAAAGTAGAGAATTGTATAATATATACATATATATACAGGGCTCAAAATTTCCACTCGCCTGCACACATTGGGCGAGTGAATATTAAGTGATGGCGAGTTAGTGTTGCCAGGCGTCCTCAGAATCACTACTTGCTACTACCGGTGCTCCTGTCTGGGCGGGGTGCAGGGTAGGTGTTAGGACTTGAAATTTTGAGCCCTGAATATATATATATAATATTACTACTCTGCAGAAATTGTTTTTCCCTATTCAACACTTGTTTTTTTCAGATCATAAAAGGAAAAAAATGCTAAATTTACTTATTTTTTGTTACAGTACACCACTACATAAACGAGCAGTAGACGTAACCAGTTTTTGTTGAAACACTCGTCTCAACATTACTTTTGTATGGGCCCATAACTGCTCACTAAGGATTCCAACTGGTGACCCTTTTTTCAAGCATTGCCAGAGGTATTTCAGAACATTCTGCTCCGTCTCTGACTCAATATAGCTTTCTATTTAAAATGTTTATTTTATTCAGTTTTTAGTGTGTTAATTGTGATCTTAAACCGCTGGATGGTTATGTTCTGAAGGCAACTAAGCCAGGTCTTGGATGTTCCCATTTGATTTCCTTTTAACCGTGTCATTTATTTCCACACAGTCAGTAATTATAATTCTTAAAGGATGGGTGTAAAATAAAAATAAATACATAAATAGACTAGCACACTTAATCTGACTGGTGAATAGCACTGGTGTTTCCATAAACTAATCAATGAATGAATGGACCCAGTATCCGCTTTACTACATCGATACAGTAGTACTATACACATAGGAACACAATATCCCACTAATCACAAATCATACAAATGTACAAAGAAATCCCTTAGCACTGGTGAAGGCGGCTGATTTAGCAAAACAGGAAACTTGTGGTCCAGGTCACTCTGCCTTCTATTGGAGGAATCCTAAGGTAATATAAATCCAAATTTATTTAGAGCAGTGTTTCTCAACCCTGGTCCTCAGACACCCTTAACTGGCCAGAATTTTGGAATTACCTTTAGGAAATGCAGACTGAATAGTGCAATCACTGAGCGGAAAATCATATAACACGTGCTGTGCTTCAGATATCTGGCAAACGGCCTGTTAGGGGTACTTTGGGACCAGGATTGGGAAGCACTGTTCTAGATCAGTGTTTCTCAAACCTCTCCTCGGGACCCCCAACCAGGCCAGATTTTGCAGATCACCTTGGAGGAAATGCAGACTGAATCCTGCAATCACTGAGCAGCCAATTGTATCACCTGTGCTGTGCTTCAGATATCTGGCAAACCTGGCCTGGTAGGGGGTCCTGAGAAGCAGTTTAAGAAACACCGCTCTAGATCATTACATTACTGTTGGTGGTAAGATTGACTCCATAACTTCCATGTAAAGATAAAGGTCTCCATATGACATTTAATTTCATGATTTGATGTTTATCTGACTACTGCACAGTAAAGATCTAGATTTTAAGTGCTTACAGATTTCTTAGCACATCTTTGTAAATTAAGGTCAAAATTTTGGAAGAAACTATCAAAGTTTCCCTTCTACACTACAGGACGAAGAAATGTATAATAAAAACTGGTATTTTTAAATCATAAATTTGAATTATAAGTAAAGAAGATAAAATTGCAAATCTATTTGCAATTTTATGTTCACACATACCTCTGCTTCTGAGCTGACATTACGTGTAGTGACTCCAACTGTATAAATTCCTCCGTTTGCATCTTCATGTATTTTGATGTTTGACTTTTTATTTCTCGAATCGATATCCCTTGTTGTATCAAACAAATCGAGAACTTCTTCATTGTACAGCTAAAATAATTTGAATTCGTTAAAGTAATCTGTTATGTTTTACAAAACAGTACAAATTTATTAGCTCCTAAAATATAAAAAAAAAAAAAAAAATTCTTAAATAGCTGTTTGTTCCAGAAAGCTAAAAAGACAGAAGTACTGACAACAATGTCCATGAATCAATTTGAAGTTAAAGTAGCTGATGAACATAGGAAAGCATTTATCGCAAGGAGGAATGGGGGGGGGGGGGAATTAGCTCCTTAGCTCTACTAGCACAGATTACTCACAAAGGTTTTCTTCTACTATATTGGGTTTGTGAATACAGTGATTTAATAAAATAAAAAAAAGAGAGAAATACATTGTGTACACATTTAATTTTTTTCGAAAACCACAAAAAGACCTAGCATTTAAAAGAAAAAAAAGTACACTTTTTTTTTTAAACTTGAGATTTGACTGCTTTAAAAACAAAATAGTTTTTTGCAAAAGGAAGTTGCATAAACATGAATTAAACTAACCTCCAAAAACTGAGCATTCACTTTAAAATCAGGTGTTGGAAGGCCTTCTTGAATAGCAGCCTGCTTCTTTTCCTCGATCAGTTTATAAAGGTGTGTAACGGCTCGTGGAATGATGCCTTGCTCTTCCTCCAATAAATTCACGTCAAATCCAGTTCCCATGGTATAGGTTTTTCCAGAACCGGTCTAATTTTAAAGAAAAGGAAAGAAATGAAAAAAAAGATACACCTGATAACAACCTTTACAGCATCTCTACGTCATGAAACGGGTGTACGGGGGGGGGGGGGGGGGGAGACCTTGTTGAACCATTTTGCTGTCAGATATTGAAGTCATGTAGAGAGTGTACCAGTACGTAAGAACTTCAAATTAAATCAACCTCTAATCAACTTTTGATTCAGAGACAGTGTCCAATTTAAATCAGGATTTGGACAGATGTCATTTGATATAAAAGCAAAAGTGCATCTTCGAATATAACTTACAATAGCACCTAACTGCAACTTGGGTTTCAAAAGAAAAAAATAATGCTGCAGCTGTAAGCTCTGCAGACCAGAAAAATGGGCTCCAGATTTGAGTCACATCGGTTTATTAAGGCAGTAATCACAAGCATATAAATGAAGCATATGCTCATAAATGTGATTAAGAATTAAAGATAGGCCAATAAAGTTATGTAGCATGAACAAAGAACACTACACTGGGCTTAAAAGAGCACAGCTTCCACCCCAAAATCCCCTATTCTCCTGAAAGACTTGAAACATTGTAACTGGAAACCGTATAAAAAAAAAGGTAGTCTGCAGAGCTTCAGAAGTAAACATTATTATTAGTAGTATTTATTATGCGCCAACACATTCCGCAGCGCGGTACAAGGTGCAATGGGTAAAGACAGGACTCTACAATACATACAGGAGACAGGTCAGTATTCCTGCCAGCAGATACAGGAGGATACGAGGACCCTATTCCCGTGGAAATTTACAATCTAGATGGTGAGGGGATTAGAAACAGGAGGGGGTGAGACTGCAGTGATGAGCTAATGCAGGGAGACGTGAGGACTGTTTTTGGGTTGGTCGGATGTCTTGTTACGGAGTCGGGTGGTAGGCTTCCCTAAATAGAAGGGTCTTTAGGATAAACATCCATCTTTATCTCACAGCCGCGTGTGACATAAGTCTGTATGGTGGATGCATTGAATAGTTTGAAGCAGGGCTGGGACAAAAAGAAAATTGCCTTTGACTTCATGAGAGTGGCCCACTAGGATTGTGCAAACACACAGGGCCGGTTTCATTAGTGCCAACAGCCCCAGATGTTAGCTTAACATCGTCTCAAGCTACCACAAGCGAAATGCAAGCCCTGCTTGCGTCTCGGATGTTGCGCAAGCTTACAGTAAAATTCACGTCTCCTATACTTTGCATTAGAAGCGAGGAGATCGTGCCATTCCAACCTAGCTCCATCTCCTGTAAACAAGGATGAAATGAAAACAGTCATTTAAACCCTGGTGCTAAGGTTTTGCACAGCTTCCTCTGGCTGCAAGCAGCGTGAGAATGGGAACAAATAGTTCCCTGGTACTTCCACGTTTCCTGCAAATTCAAGCTTGCGAAGGGCTCCATGCAGTCCTATGGGCTCCAGGAGCAGATACTCGCAGTGGAGCGCACTACTGCTTCTATCAGTCTGCGTCTCACAATTATTTCAAGTCCAGACGCACAGCGTGGCTGGATCAGAATAGGATCAGTAACGGAGACAGTGAGGGATCTCCCCTTGCACAGAGTCAAAATCAGAGTCCTCCTTAACCATAGCCCCCAATAAACCCCCAGGTCCCCTTAATCCCCCCTTCCCATTAGACCCAGGTCCCCTTAAATCCCAACACCCATGTTTCTATAAATCCCAACTCCCATTACCCCCAGGTTCCTATAAATCCCAACTCCCATTACCCCCAGGTTCCTATAAATCCCAACTCCCATTACCCCCCGGTCCCTATAAATCCCAACACCCATTATCCCAGGTCTCGATAAATTCCCCCCCAATTCCCATTACCCCCAGGTCCCTATAAATCCCAGCCCATTACCCACAGGTCCACCTAAATCACCCCCCCCCCCCCCGCAACTCCCAGGTCCCCATAAATACCCCTACTCCCATTACCCCAGGTACACTTAACCAGACCAACTCCCATTACTTCCAGGTCCCCATAAATCTCCCCCAACTCCCATTATCACCATATCCTCAAAATCCCATCCACCCCCTTAGCACAAGCTCCCAATAAATCCCCTGATCTACTACCAGGTCCCCATGAATCCCCCACCCAGCTCCCATTATTCATTAGGTACCCAAGATCTACTACCACATTCTTCCAGCAGTCTCCTCCTGCACACATCAGGCAGCATGTTTGGCTGCACATTACTGGAGCAGGCACATTCCTAGACAGCCAAGGGTCCTTTACGAGATGCTGAAATGCCAGGAAAGCTGTTGAGGACCCTTTCGGCTGTCCGGGAGTGCCTGTGCCACTGCATTAAATAAGCTGCTGCTCTTAATGGTAACTGTCTATCCTAGCCCACACCGAGGAGCACAAGTCCAAGAGGGCCCGACAAAGAGGAACAGGTCTGACTTCACTCACAGTGGGCCAACAGTCTGACTAGGCCTACAGCCTGGGGCTTGCCTAGGTTGGCCAGCCGACCTAGGTGAGCCCCAGGTGCCCGGCCAACCTAAGCAAGCCCGGGGCTGCGGCCCACTGAGCCACCGGCCCACCAGGATCCTCCCGGTAGTCTGAATGGCCAGTGTACATGCCTGAGGCTAGGGTCGTCCGTGAAAAAGTGCGTTCGAACGAATGGACGTATTTTTTCACGGAATACGCGATAGCGGTCATACGATGCGCATTGTCGTCCGTGATTTTGTACGGATTATCAATAAAACACTTTTTGCGTCTGGACGTTATGTTGGCCGGACATTAGCAGCGTCTGACGTCTCCTAATCACGCACACACGCCGCTAGCGGACGCAGCGCAGTCTGTACGTCAGTACTAGCGGTATCACGTTCTCAAAAAAATGTGTTTGTTTGCCGCTTGCGTTGCTTCGTATATTGCCCATCATTGGCCGTTATTTGCTGCTACTACGGCCGTGATAAAGTGCGGCTGCACGCGCGTTCGCACTGCGTTCGTCTGACCCTAGCCTGATTTGGAGTCACAGTCAGTAGAATACTGCAGCAACTTAAAACTAGCGTTGGTCTATTCTCGATCAGATTATTTAGTATGTAAAAGAAAAAAATTTACAGGGATGACTAAATTTAAAAATACTTACTTGGCCGTATGCAAAAATGGTGGCATTGTATCCTTCAATGCAACCCTCAATGAGTTTTTCTGTACATTGACAATAGATTTCTTCCTGTTTTGAATCAAGGTCAAAGACGTAATCAAATGTGAATGCTTTATCTTTTCCGAGTAGAACTTGAGGTTCGCCAGGTGTTGTGGATGTGCAAATATGGCAGCCTTCAATTTTTTCTTTGGGCAACTGAGGTCGGATTCTGAAAATATAAAGCAGACATATTAACAAAAAGCCTTCAGGAAACCAACAAAATAAGGTACCTTTCCCTTTACAGTCACGTTAAAAGAGACACTCTGCATGGCGTGCCTCCCCTCATCTTTTATAGATCTTGCCTTCACACAAGTATGAGTCCAATCTGCCAGTCACCAGATCTGCTACGGATGTCAGCATGCCCTGCATGCTGCCATCATCCTCTAATTACAAAAATATTTGTGGGACACTGGTTAACTAGTAGATACCTATTAAAGGGACATGCATGCTTTGCTTGTGTGCTTTTAAAAACATGCAGTGCCTTTTGAATGAATCAGTAGTGTCATTCGGCAGCCATAAAAAGCAAGTAAATATAATATTTTTTTCATATTTACCTGATCTTTCTTGAAGTTTTTCACGCCCACCTCAGGAGGCAGTTTGAGCTAACCAATCAGTGCCTCTACCTAGGGAGAGCTAAAAAACGCACTGAGCATGTGCACCTGAGTTGCTCCTCCTCCCTCCTGCACTATGAGCTGAGGGCGAGGCTGAACGTTCACCCCCAGCTACTGCAGAGACAGGGAAGGGAAGAAATCCATACACACAGGGAGTAAAAGACACAGCAGAGAGGGGGGGGACAACAAAGAAAAGCAGAGACACAGCAAGAAAGGTAAAAGAGAGAAAGCAAAATACAGCAGAGAGCACAAGAAAACGTGCATTGAGAGAGCAGAGCGCGCACAAGAGACAGCACAACAAAGAGTGAGGGGTGAATGTGTGAGTGACTTTGAGTGAGACAGGGAGTATGTAAATCTTGAAAGAGCGCGAGTGAGCGTGTCAGTGTGTGAGAGCGCGAGTGTGGAGCGAGTGTTTTTTGCAGTCAGTTGCAGAGAGATGCTAATATTCAGTTCCTCGGTTTCCCCAGTCTGAGGTCCTGAGCTGCACAGCTTGTGTTAGTTCATACAGTCACAGGTATTTATAAAGCGCTAGCAAGTTTCGTAGCGCTGTACAATGGGAGATACAGAATAACAAATGTCCATACAAGTTAAACACACAGAACAGTAGGAGAGAGGACCCCTCCCAAGAGTTTACAATCTAAGAGGAGTGACTCTAGCTGAGGGTAATAGCTGAGTATGTGAAGTAGTGGGATGCATGGGGACTGTGGGCAAGATGGAGCAAGAAATGTAGTTCATGTGAAGCTTGCTTTGATGGGTGGTGTAGTGGGTGGGGAGGAGGCAGGGAATAGTCAGGAAGTGTGAGCTGAAGAAACACCTAGTTGAGGGGCGTCGCCAGAGAAGATGAAATGACAGTTTCAAGCAAGAAAATAAATAATTTTTTACACATTTTTAAAACTTTTATGGATTTATTCTAGTTTGTCTATAGGTATAAACATGTTTTTAAATGTCAATTTAAAAAAAACTTTTTCTAGACCTGCATATCCCTTTAATAAAGCAGAGTTAAATACGTAGCTTAGCAATGTTCCCTTTGATGACGACTCCTCTTCATCCACGTATCAGCAAATATAAAAAGTTATGGGTGCGCTGTAATAAAACATAGAATTTTCATAGTACAGCACTGCAAAAAAAAAAAAAAACTGAGTGGATTACCCCTGCTAAATAAATTTGCTCACGAGATATAAAATTTAAACAAGACCATCATAGGTACTCGGCTTACTCTTTTAATGGCGATTAATAGAAACCAAAGCCTCTAATTGTGTTTTGTTTCACACAGTATAATGGGAATAAGCGCAGATGACATTTTTCTCCTTGTTATGTTTTATACATGTTGCTGGGCTGGATGCATTTGGTGGTTGCAGCCACCTATCGGGGAATAGGCGCGACCCCCACCCCCCCCCCTGTACATAGGTACTCAGCCGTTACTGCAATTCATCGCCACTGGACCTCTACCAGAAGATTTTAATCTGGGTTTCTTTTCCAGGTGTTCCCTTAGGTTTGGTCTATGGTCTGTAGTGGCCTTTAGTGGCCTTACAGAATTGACCGCATCCACAATGATAAGGGAGATTAAAATTTTATTCGGTCAAAATAAACAATAAAAATAATGGGTATTGGTAAATCTGACACGTTTTGTCCTGGCGAACATCTTTGATAAAGTGCACCAGGACACAACGTGTCGGATTTACCAATACCCCATTGTTTTTATGGTTTATTTTTACAGAATAAATTTTTAATCTCACTTATCAGTCAATGCAGTCAATTCTGTAAGGCCACTACAAACCAAACCTAAGGGAACACCTGGAAAAGAAATCCAGATGAAAATCCTCTGGTAGAGGTCCAGCGGCGATGACTTGCAGCAAAAAGCGGTATCCAGGAGCTGAGCGGTAACGGCTGAGTACCTATGATGGTCTTGTTTAAATTGTATATCTTGTGACCAATTTATTTAGCAGGGGTAATCCACTCAGAATTTTCATAGTACAGCACTGCAAAAAAAAACTGTTTTATTGCAGTGCACACTTAACCTTTTTATATTTTGCTGACATCATCCTCTCTCTGAATGCTATGAAAGCATTCTGGGTGATACCAACAGATGGATTGGTTCTGCACAAAGGCTGCAGAACTTGCGTATAAAAGTGTGCAAGTTCAGAGTGTAAGGAATTTGCGTTCTGTACATACGCAAATTGCGTTACATAGCTGCAGGGACTACAGTGTTTTGGAAGGCCTGAGTTGAAGGGAAGTGCGCATGATGAGGGAGAAAAGTGGCGTTTTACAAGTGTTTTATAGTGGGGCAAATGTTTGCAGCATCTGGCCAACTGTTTAACAACAGTTTAACGGAGTTCCCCTGAGGGCTAGGACTTGGAATATTGATTTTGAATAGGTTCTTCCTTCTAGACACTATTGATCCATTGCAAAAGAGCAAACTGAAAACTTCAAAAGGTTACACAACACATTCTACTCTGCAACGGAAGGCTGAAAAACCACATTGATTTCGAGTTTTGCAATGTAAAACAGATGGATTCCACAAAGACATTTTGCATAGCAATTATCTGCTGTAAAATATGCTTTCCTGTTCATATGTATGAAAGACCAGAAAACTGTCCTCTTTAAGGCTAGGGTCAGACTAACGCATTTTTCACGTTGTCCGTGAAAAAGTGCGTTCGAACGAATGGACTTATTTTTTCACGGAATACGCAATAGCGGTCATACGATGCGCAGTTTCATCCGTGATTTTGTACGGATCATCAATAAAACACTTTTTGGGTCTGGACGTTATGTTGGCCGGACATTAGCAGCGTCTGACGTCTCCTAATCACGCACACACGCCGCTAGCGGACGCAGCGCACTCTGTACGTCAGTACTAGTGGTTTCACGTTCTCGAAAAAATGCGTTTGTTTGCCGCCTGCGTTGCGCGGCCGCACTTTTGTGCGACCGTACTTCGTATATTGGCCGTCATTGCCCGGCATCTGCTGCTAGCACGGCCGTGATTATGTGCGGCTGCACGCGCGTTCGCACTGCCTCAGTCTGACCCTAGCCTTAAAGGAAGAAGTAGGGTGACGGGGGCTGGGTGTGAACCCTTGCTGTCAGTGTAGAAGCAGAAATTACAGCTAGACTGCTGTACTCACACTAGACACGGAGTGATGGCTACCAACTATTAAAAACTGGAAGAAAAAAAAGTGTAACAAAAATAGTAACGGGAAATGTGATGGGGGGGGAGGGGGAGTAGTAGTAGTGTGAGATTGTTATACCGGTATGAAGGATCCATTCTCAAAGCAGAATACTCCAAAAACACACAAAAAAATATTAAAAGGTTTGTAAACCCCTCCATTATCCGTGTTGAGATTTGCAAAGAGCAATGCAGAAGTAAATAACAGTGTTTTTGTTCCAAACAGACCAAGGCGTGTGAAGGAAAAGGAATCCTCAGACCACCATCTGCTAACCTATAAGAAGGACCCTATAAGTAGTTAAATGACACCCCATGAATTATAATAGTTTTAAGATAAATTGATAGTCAGCAGTATTATAGGACTAAGGTTCACTTCTCGAGATGTTTGCAAATGTCTTTAGAATGACAAGGACACTGATGTTTGCAAATGTCTTTAGATGCTGATGTTTGCAAATTTCTTTGAAGTGATGTCTGGAAAAGTGCTGATGCCTGAAGAAATGCTGATATCTCAAGAAATCACATGCCGAGACCACGGGACTGTCTAGAAATGTGTCACCAGACCTGTATTGAAACTGGCCAATGAACTATGTTATGTTTTGAAATGTTAATTAATGAAATAAAGAGCCAACGCCTTGACACAGGGTATAAATAAGTGTCAAGGACCGTTGGAAGGCAGAGAGAATTGCCAGACAAAATTACATGCCTCGTGTGTCCTTTTTTGAAAGGATTTTCTCTCTCCCTGCGCAGAAGGAGAGTTAACTCAAGGTGTGCCTAAGACAGGGTCTTAGGGGTTAAGGACGGACAATTGGAGACCATTATTCTCTTCAATCTGGAGGTACTGCTGAGATGAACGGTCACCCCTCGTCCTGGTGAGTATATTGTCTTGTCTGGATGAGGGCAATGACAGCGTTTATCTCGAACTAAAGTTAGTTGTCCATGTCCTATAGAAATTAAAAAGAAAAACGTTGCCAGGGGCCGTTTAATACAAATTAAAAGAAAAACGTTGCAGGGGCCGTTTAATACAAATTAAAAGAAAAACGTTGCCAGGGGCCGTTTATTTAAAGATGGAGTGGGTCAGGGACCACACTCAATAGAAGGGACATTATATGTCCAATTGATCACACCTTGCGTTAACCCTCATAAAATGTATAGAGTATAAGAATATTACAGTATAAGAATATTACAGTATAAGAATATTACAGTATAAGAATATTAGAGTGTTAAGATTCACTGCTGAACGATCTGTAAGGTAAAACAGACGTCCATCAGTTGTGATAATAGAGTTATAAGTTAAAATAACGAACAATCCGCAAGGTGAGGCGGAAAAGTCGTTATGTATATGTATATATATATATATATATATATGTATATATTGTTAAAGTATATATTATTAGAGTGATAAGTTAATTGGTTGGCAGGAAAATCTGTAAGGTAGGGCAGACTTTTGCCCCTTTGTATACTGATGGTACTGTGTATATATATATGTATATATAAGAGCTGACTGGTTGGACATTGTTTGCTGTGAGGTGTATGTTGTATTAAGCAGAGGTGTTTGTTGGCCATTTGTGTGTTAGTTGCTGACTGATGGGGTGGATGATGTTGGTCATATATGCAGTTACTAACTGGAGATATATATATTGTGAAGCTAGTTTTTATATACTATTGGATTGTGGTTTATAAATTTTTGTTTATGATATGAAGGAATTATATAACTACAAAATAAAAAGCAAAAGATTAGAAGTTTGATTCTCGAGATTAGGGGAGAATTCACTAAATAAGTTTTTATTATTTATCCTTAAATTAGCTCATCTTTTGTTGATCCATGTAGCATAGAGAGATATGTGTATATATATATATATATATATATATATATATATATATATGTGTATGTATGTATATATATATATATATATGTATATATATGTGTATGTATATGTATAGTAAGAATTTAAGTTGTCTTTCTTTTCGAGCACTGTGAAGAGCCTCTCTTTTTTCTTTCTTTCTCTATTTTACCTGCCTGATTATTCAATTGTACAACTAGCCATGGGTATTTAAAGTAGCAAGGTTAAAGAATATCCCTTACCGAAAATAGGAGAGTTTTGTAAAGATTATGTAGCACGAGTAGGGGCACAGATTGCTATTTAATTAACCCATGGATAGATAGTATGGCGGATGGACAGAAGCAGTGGGAGTTGTGATCCTTTCCTCAGACAGGGAGACCACAGCCCATTCTATATGGATATAGTGAAAGGATTATGTCTTGGTGACACCGAGGCATGGCCCCACTATGCAGGAGACCCTCAATGGGATATGACATATATGCGTTTGGGAGGAGAGCAGTGATTAATATCTACAGGATATTGGTTTAATAGAGTCAATAAACAATGCAAGAAACTAAGTCCAGATGGTCTAAATAGCGAAAGATTACATCAAATAGAATTAAGCATATTACGGAGAAAACAGGAAGTCCCACGAGCGGACTGGGGCCCTCGCCCCCCTCCCTCTTACAAATATTCAATGTATCCTTCACTTGCTGGATTCCAAGACACCGAAATACTCGGTGCTGTTGCAGCAATCGAATGTACATCGTCAGCCCCTAGTAAACCACAAATAGAAGATACTAGGGACATAAAAATGATAGACGAGATAAGAGCAGAAGAAAAGAGGAAGATAACAAAAAGTCCGATCCCTAAGATCAATACACGCACACACAAACAGGAACAGAGATAAAACCTCCTGACTTTTACACATTTTGCGCTGAGAAACAAAATCACTTTCCGTTTATGACCGTGGGGAATAAATTACTTAGAAATAGAAGATATTAATAGAATTTTTAAACATTGTCAAAAAGAGAAAGAGGACGGACTACGTCCTATGATTGACCAGTTTCTACAGGATGGTATCCTGGAACCTGTAGTCTTCCCCTTCAGTACCCCAATTAACCCAGTGAACAAAGCTGACGGGACTGTCAGGTTCGTTCAAGACTTGCGCGCAGTTAATTCCCTAGTGATTCTAATTGCGCCAATTGTCCCAGATGTCACGTCACTTCTGTCATCAATATCAGCGACACATACACATTTTTCTGTAATTGACCTGAAGAATGCATTTTTTAGCATCCCTGTACATCCGGAAACGGCATTGCTGTTCGCATTCACATTTGAAGGCACCCAATTTACATGGAAAAGGTTATCTCAGGGGTACGTTGACGCCCCGGTGGTCTACAGTATTGTACTGCAGGCCACTCTGAAATTCTGGCACCCCAGCCATGGTTCTGTCCTGCTGCAATACGTGGATGATCTCCTCGTATGCAGTTCATCAGAGGAGGCCTGCCGGGAGGATGGTAAATCACTTCTTAGATGGTTATAGGAATGTGGGTACAAGGTTTCCCTTAAAAAAAAAAATGCAGTGGTGTCAAACGAAAGTTGAATATTTAGGGTTTGTTCTCAGACAGGGGAACGGAGCATCAGTCAGAAGAGAGTCCAGTCTGTCACGGGCCTGGTCAACCCGAAAACTAAGAAGGACATGCTGTCATTCTTAGGCATGATAAACTGTTGCAGACAGTGGATCCCTGACTGCTCCTATTATGATAACATTCTGAGACAAGCCACCCTGTTGGGTCAATCCAATGTGATAACGTGGTCTAATGAAATGTTAAATGCTTTTAAGGTTCTCAGAAATGCAATGATGATAAGCCCCGCGCTAGCCTCCCTGATTATGTACTTTCATTTCATCTGTTTGCAAGGGACAATTGTACAACCAAGGCCGGGGTACTGATGCAAGAACATGGGGGCCGGTTGTGCCCCATAGCATTTTTTTCAAAGATTTTGCCAGTAACGGTACAAGGGATGCCGGCCTGTTTGCGTGCCCTGGCAGCATGTGCAATGGTCGTTAGTATGGCAAGCCAATACACATTAGGGTACGATCCTCATTTACCCACAACCCATGATGTTTTATTTTTACTTAAGGGCATACATACACGGCACATGTCACAGCGCTTTAGTGGATATGAAGTCACACTGCTAAGCAACCCTGCACTGCACATAGCATACAGTTCAAGTGTCTCTGGTCCAGCACCAATCCTAAACGCTTTACTGGGTCTTAAGAATCCCTTAGATACCATCCCACTCGAACATGACTGTGCTCTCTCCATTGCGTCTGAAACTGCACCCCGCCTTGATCTCATGTCAACACCTGTTCCGGACGCAGATGTCGTCTTTGTTGACGGCTCCTGTACCCGCCCCAATGACAACACTTATCATGCAGGCTCTATGCGGGTAGACCTGTCACGATATACACTGACTCCAAATATGTTTATGGTGTGGTCCATGACCATGGGACGATATGGAAAAGAGGGGATTTGTGGCCGCAGATGGCAAGAAGATTTCCCATTCGACCCTGGTCACGGACCTCCTAGCAAGCATTCTTATGCCCTCTCAGATAGCGGTGTTACATTTTAGAGCACACACCAGAGCCTCAGATCCTATTGCAAAAGGGAATCATCTGGCTGACCAAGCAGCTAAACGAGCAGCACAACAGGACATAGCTAAACTAGTAATGCCGGGTTTTGCGACCTCCCACAATGGATAGGGACAAATTATTTTGTACTTTACAAAAATATGCAATCACAGAAGAGCTAAAGAATTGGAAATTGGTACTCCCCATCATTCTGGCTGAAATCAGAATGGCGGTTAATAGGAACACAGGCTACTCCCCTTTGAGATATTTATGGGCAGACCCTTTCCATTACCATGGTCTACAGGTAGGCTAACAGTGGAGACAGGGGACTTAGAGCAGATAAGGGATGAATATGTTAGGCAGCTGATCTCAACCCTCGAGACAACCAGAGACGAAGTTATATTTAAGTTCCCCTTTCTTTCAGAGAAATCTACCCACCTATTTAATCCAGGAGACAAGGTGCTGGTAAAGCGGCTACAGAAAGGAAAAAGACCAGAGGATTTCGCCTATGGACCAGAGACCACGGTGGTAGCTGTAACCCGCACAGCTATACTGACAGAGGACAGCCGAGTCAAGCGGATTCAACAAGGGACCCTCTCGAGTCAAGCGGATTCAACAAGGGACCCTCTCGAGTCAAGCGGATTCAACAAAGGACTCAACAAGGGGTACTAACGGGGGCAGCTAATAGCCTTGGCCTCCATCAGGAAGAGGACCCGGACCAAGAAATGTGAGGGCAGATAGCCCTGGTTTCCAACAAAGAGAAGATGACAACCAATGATCCTTTTCGAAGAGTATGGAGACGCATGTGGGGGAAGAAAAAGACTGAAATAATGTTTACCCCCCCCCCCCTTCGGAACATATATCACAACCCCTATTGTCCACACCCCCTACCAGAAAGAACCCCAACCCAAACCATCACTGTCTGGCCACTGTTGTTTCTTTATTTGTCCACCATTACTGCAGTATGATACGGTACAAGGCAACTGTATATATATGTGTAACCGATGAGTACTGGGGACATAATTGTGATTATTGGGGCGCAGTGGGGTGGGACACGGGCAATATGGGATATGGTACCTCTGATGCCGTAGTTAACAGATGGGGATATAAACCAGATAGCGCCGCACGACGACGCAGTTCCAAGGGACAAAGCCTATTAAATCGTATGACTTTGATTGGGAGAGGTGGGTGGCGGTGCTCAATCAGAAGCGGAGCTCAGTCAGTACAATTGACGCTGACTATACAACACCCTTCCCAGGCCGACACGGGTGTCTATGTAATGGGAATATACGTAACTGCCACAACCAAATTCCCTCGATACAAGTTCAAACTCCAAGATATGGCCATTTATAAGAAGGAAGAGAACCCATTCCTACCCAGGAAATATGGAGAGGTAGTGAGACCTCCTCCTCTCCTACCTAACACCAAATCAATAGCCAATCCCACCTATGAAGACAGCATAGTAATGGAAACAGGATTTTCAGATGTAAATGTTTGGCTAGAATGGGTAAAATTTAGTGCCCTAAACAATAACCGTACAAATTGTTATGTGTGTCAATATTGATGTTATAGGGGTACCAAGAGGGGTCCCTGATGAATTTAAAGCAAGGGATCGGGTAAAGGCAGGGTTTGAGTCATTCCTAGCACCTCTTGTTACTATTAATAAGAATGTAGATTGGATTAACTATTTATATTATAACCAGCAGAGATTTGTTAATTATACTCGCGAAGCTTTACAGGGCCTCGCTGACCAACTACAATCCACATCCATTATGACGTTCCAGAACCGGATGGCTCTGGACATGATATTGGCTGAAAAAAGAGGTGTATGCAAAATGATAGAGGGGACAGGTACATGCTGTACCTACATCCCTGATAATGTAGGCCCAAATGGCCAAGGGTAACCCCACCACCATGATGTACAGTACACCTCTACCGTCCACTCCAAATGATTATGCAGAATATGTCCAACTCTGCCGAATAGCTAATAGGAAGTAAAATATACTGTAGGTTAGGAAGATAAATAGGCACTAGGAGACTGCCATGTGTTACCAGTTCCGTGGCAGGTACAGCCCCCCCTGGTTCTATATTGATCCACATGGGTATTGAGGGTCTCGCTCCCCAACCCATACTAACTTACAGTAGATAGATGAAACAAAGAAAGAATCAAATAGTATGATCATACTATGATTCTAAGAGGGGATTGAAGGAAAAGGAATCCTCAGACCACCATCTGCTAACCTATAAGAAGGACCCTATAAGTAGTTAAATGACACCCCATGAATTATAATAGTTTTAAGATAAATTGATAGTCAGCAGTATTATAGGACTAAGGTTCACTTCTCGAGATGTTTGCAAATGTCTTTAGAATGACAAGGACACTGATGTTTGCAAATGTCTTTAGATGCTGATGTTTGCAAATTTCTTTGAAGTGATGTCTGGAAAAGTGCTGATGCCTGAAGAAATGCTGATATCTCAAGAAATCACATGCCGAGACCACGGGACTGTCTAGAAATGTGTCACCAGACCTGTATTGAAACTGGCCAATGAACTATGTTATGTTTTGAAATGTTAATTAATGAAATAAAGAGCCAACGCCTTGACACAGGGTATAAATAAGTGTCAAGGGACCGTTGGAAGGCAGAGAGAAATTGCCAGACAAAATTACATGCCTCGTGTGTCCCTTTTTTGAAAGGATTTTCTCTCTCCCTGCGCAGAAGGAGAGTTAACTCAAGGTGTGCCTAAGACAGGGTCTTAGGGGTTAAGGACGGACAATTGGAGACCATTATTCTCTTCAGCGTGTGTGTACGCAGAGGACATCCAGTATGCAATTAGGTAGTAATTGAAATTAATGATAGTCATGATCACATAAGAGCCAACTGACAGGTCTTCTGTACGCGAGATATGTTTTATGTTGCCGGCCCTTTCATTAACATAATGGTTTCCTGTTAGGAAGTGGTCCAGTCATGTGGTTATCAAAACAAGAAATTTTAAGGTGAATTGCAAAGCTGTCATTCTTTGTTGAAGATAAAACAACAAGAGAAATAGCCTGCTAATTCTGTTTATTTATCTGGTTTCCCAAAACCTTTCCTCAGGGTGCACTACCAGGCCAGGTTTTCAGTATATCTGAAGCACAGCACAGGTGATATGATTTGCTGCTCAGTGATTGCAGGATTCAGTCTGCATTTCCCCAAGGTGATCCTTAAAACCTGGCCTGTTAGGCACACTTGAACATAGGTACTGCCTGACATTCACTTGCAATTAAACCAAATATGAAGAGATGACTGTTCGAATAGCTTTCCATCGCACAGATTGACTGTTTGCCCCTCTGTATGGCTTTACCATTATTACCACACATGAAGCTGTCAACATGGCGGCAAACAAAACTTACTAAGAAAAAGATCTAGTATAAAAGGCTAAAGTTATAATCACAGAAAAAAGAAACAGTGGCCCAGGGATGATCAGATGCTATCTTCCTCTGGAGTGGAGAGAATACTCGCAACTATTAGTCACTAGCCAATGTCGGAAAGAAGAGAACAAGTCGTTTTCAAGGTCTCAATCCCTGACCATCGTCCTTGCAAGTATGTGACATTTCAGTCGATATGCATATGTAAGTTACAATAAGTCTTCTGTTGACAAATATCTGGGATAACTTGTAATTAAATAATAATGCTGCCTTTATCAAAATTCTGCGTTGACTGCAGGGAAGAGAGGTGGTGTAGGTCAAGATTGAATTGACTGACACACACAAACACACAGCTAGACCTGGCTCCAAAAATGTGTGGTGTTATTATTAATCTATATTAATAAAGCGCCAGCATATTCCGCAGCGCTGTACAATGGGTTAGATAGGGTTACAATACATTGAGCAACATTTGACAAATCAGTACAGGAGGAGACGAAGGCCCTATTTCCGTGGGAACTCACAATCTAGAAGGGTTGGGAGAGGACTGCTAGGTGAGAGTGATGGACTGCTAGGTGAGAGTGATGGACTGCTAGGTGAGAGTGATGGACTGCTAGGTGAGAGTGATGGACTGCTAGGTGAGAGTGATGGACTGCTAGGTGAGTGTGATGGACTGCTAGGTGAGAGTGATGGACTGCTAGGTGAGAGTGATGGACTGCTAGGTGAGAGTGATGGACTAGTTGCGTCAGTGAGTCGGGTCGTAGGCTTCACTAAATAGGAATGTCTTTCGGGGAAAGTCTGACCGTACAAGGGAGAGCGTTCCTGGGGATGGGGGCTGCACGCGAGTAATCCTGCATGTGTAGTTGACTCCTAGGTTTTCCTACCGACTCCTTAGTTTGAGATATATTTGTCAAACTGCTTACCAGCTGTGCCAAAATCATCATAATGCAACTAAATGTTTAAATAAGAATAAAGCGGCTGGGGTAACATCACTGCTCTATAACTGTGGAGACACAGGTTTGAATCCCGGCAAGAGCACATCTCCAATAAGTGTCCTTAGGCAAGACACCTAATGGTACATACTCGCCACCCAGGACACACTTGAAAACGAGAGAAATCTCAATGTATCCTTCCTGGCAAATTACTAAAAAAAATATTGATTGTTGAAAAGAAATAGAGCATAAGGGAATACAATGCCAGACAATGGAAGTGCAGCTTCAGCAGAGCCCCAAAGAGACCATCAACTGGTAAGGGCCATGCACACATACAGGATTTATTTCTGGGAGTCTTGATTATTCTATAAATTGGGAATCAATTGTAACATGGAAACATCCCTCATACACTAGATTAGCTTTCAAATTGCAGTGTGAGATATGGATCCTGAAGAAACATTTAAAGGTCATTTGAGCAAGATAGTTTGATTTGATGTTCCAGACTAATTCGATTAATTGCCATCGCAGTATGCAGCAGCAGCAAACGGTCTGGTGGACAAATTATTTGTTTGGACGGATGCTGGTAAGAATGACTCAGAGTTTAAACGAATAAAAAATTCATTACAGTAATCATGTAATGTATTGCAGTTTGTGCATTTAAGCATTTCCACTACGTGTGTGTCCACAACATAAAATGTCAAGGGAAGACTGAAACCCACTCGAACAACAGTACATTATCAAAGTGAATTTTAGGCAATGACATACAGAATATGAAATAAACACACACGCACACATATTACACACAAGCACAAATATACACAGACAACTTGTAGTGGCAGGTGCTGATATGATGTTGCATTGAGAGATCCCCTGGGGATGTAAAAGTATTGTGCGCATAATAGAACACGGAAATCAGTATCTGTGCTGTCCCGAAGCGACAGTAACAAATCTTTACAGACATAAAGAGACAGAAGGCACAAACACCACAGTCAACAGAAAAAGGAGTTTCCATTTACATGACAACTTGCCCATAACAATGGCAGAAACACAACCAGATGGCAGCTGCATTTATTAGGCGGTCTCTGGACTCTCTAAAAGAAAATACAAACAAAAATAAGGGAAAACTATTCTCCCCAAGCTTAAAGTACAGGTATGAAACATCATGCACGTGCGGTGATAAGGATCATGGTAAGAGATTATGGAGTAAAACAGACATCTCTAAAGGCCTTGGGATGGGGGAGTTTAGCAAAAGAATAGGCAAATTTATAGAAAGACACTCCTTGTATTTTGTTACCCTCTACCATCATTATCAATCAAGATGAATAGATACTTTGTTTTGCAGTGTGGCTTGTGTAATTCCCTTGGCCCGCAGCCGAATATTATCCTGCATGTGACAGCAATGTTGGAATACATAGTCTTCTGGATACCAGGGAGAGCTGGAGCTGATAGTACCAGAACACAGCCCCATCTGGAACCTTCCTAACCCAGTGTGAAAAGGTCACTATGAATTCATGTTTTCAGACATTTTTCATTTAAAATGTTTGTTGTACAAATCTAAGAACACCGGCGTGGGTTCCAAGATTATAAACACATACATAGGAGATTGTTCACGTGAATTTCTTTTTTGGGACAGTACTGAACACAGCTACGCAGCACTAATTTAAACGTGGATGTTTTGAAGAAGAAAAAAAACTATTTATAAAAAAGACACAAACCACCCTGTTTCCTCACAGAGGCTGAACTGTTCTCTGTACTTCTGATCTCTTCACTTCTCATGAAACGCTGTATTTGGTTTTGTTAACATGGGAAAGTGGGAGGGCGTTTTAATTAGGCTGACTCAACTGGAAATCGAGTCTAACAAACATTCCCTTGTAACTGACAAATAAATATTATTGAAACTAGCATCATGTATACGATAATAAAAATCACCAGAGTATAGCAGTGCGTAGTGATACCTTTTTTATTGGACCAACGTTACATTTAAAAGACAAGCTTTCAAGCGTATATACTTCGTATAGCTGCCAGATCTGAAGAAGCGAGGTATACTCTTGAAAGCTTGTCTTTTAAATGTGACCAAGTCACTATGTAGTGATTTAGGCATCTGGACTAACATGGCTTATCCAATCTATGCAAGTAATAACAATCAGGAATATGAAGCAACTGCTGCAATCCATTTTTCAGGCCCTCTATAAAAGTAGATTAATGCTCTAACGGCAAGGGATCAAATTGTATGTATAGAGAAGTAGCTTGTAAGACAATGGAGTGACTGCCTGCTTTAGGGTGGCTCTTCTGATCCTGCCTGACCCATAACCACTGACTGGACCTCAAATTGCAATCATCAAGATGGCACTGTCGTGTAAGGAGGTAGAACAGATGTGCTTTTAAGATAGGCTTTGACATATTCAGAGGTCTGTTAGCCACCGGCACCTAAATATCGATGTTATTCTACACAAATGTGCAAAGAAAACATGACCTGGCTCCTACGAATGTGTAATTAGGTTTCCATAGTGACTTCTCCATTTGACATAAGTTTGTTGAGACCTGCTATAAGGGCAATTCTTGCATTTCATTTGGGACATATTGGATTTTCATTATTCACTTATTCAACCTTAAAAACCTAAAACTATACAAATAGTAATTTAACTTGTTGCTTTATTCCGTGACTATGATAGGTGATCACATATGTAGCATTTGGCAACAAAGATGGGATCATACACAAAACAAAAAGTGGCTTGCTATGAGGAGTTGCCCAATGATGGTTAGGTGCCAGTTACTATACAGTTATGCTGAAAACTAAATGCATACAGCAGGTGGAGGCTCCCTACATCATTGGTGAAATCTAAACAGAAGGAATAAAATACGAAAACAAAGTGATTTGCTGCACATCAACACAGCTTTTTACAGTGAGCTCAGGTCATACCAGGAAAAGAAACTGATCAGGCGTTTGAGCTTCCTTATTTCAGTCATTGACCAGAAGTTGTTTGTTTATGGGGTAAACACTCCAGTACTGAGGAACAGCACCAATCAGCTTACAAGAAATTAAAGGGTGGGTGAGAGGACTGCGACTCATCCTTCAGACACATCCTTTCATGCATTGAGTTGTACACACAATCGCTTGTTCATAAGACAGTTGAGGCACACGGGCACGGTTTTTCTGAGTATACATGACGTAATTACCATTAGAAGTGACCTATGTTTAGTATGTTTCTTCGGAAATTCTCTTGAAGGAAATTTTACTGGTTTCCTAACTATGTTTACACAGATCCATCTAGTGAAGATTGTTTTAGAAAAGGTACTTTCTGTCTGTAAAAAGATAATTCAATTTACTCAGCAGCTTTCAAGATATTGCAGATTCTGATCCCTGGACCTGCTCTTATTTGATCACAGTAATGGGTGGGAGTTTCTTCTGGCCTGTGTAAGGGGATATCATATTACAGGGGAGGGGGGCTTGGATGGGATGGCAGAGGACCTCAGGACCTCAACAGTTGGCTCCCTTCGGGTCATTTCTCAGAATGTTGAGGTTTTGCACTCCCGATCGAAGCGTCGCGTGGCCACATGCCACTATCGGAGGCGGGAGGCACAGTTTTGCTACAGGAGACTCATTACGCCGGGAGTTACACCCCCATGTTCTGGGGCAGCAGCTACATATCTCACCGTCATGCTAAAGGGTGCACGCATAAAACTGGAGTCTCAATTCTTTTGTGCTTCAAGTTGCACTTCCATCATGTCCAGAACCTATTCTGCACTGGATGGCAGGTACATGCGTGTAGATTGCTTGATTGCTGGCCACCCTCTGGACCTTTGTTAGCATATACGCACCTACCCCACTTGGCAAACGTTTCTTCCGCTCCCTAGAAGAGCATCTCGCACAACCTTCAACACTAAAGTCCTCATGGGTGAAGATTTCAATGTGGCTCTCAACCCGAAACCTAAACCAGAGCACCTTTGTGTCTCACAGGTACCAATCCGCTCTTTACCAACAACTGAACAGCATGCGGTCAGATCTGACACATGGCACCTCCTCCATCCTAGGGATCGAGATTTTACCTTTCAGCACAACATGTATTTTTCACATTAATTTTGTTTACTGCAGCAGGAACCTACTACTGTAGCTTTTCTTTCCACCATACACAAAATCTCATGGCCAGGTCATGGCATTCTAAAGACTGTGCCAAGGATTGGGGGTTTTCACCACCCCCCCTCGCGTTGTAACGATTCCTTACTTCTTGACCAAAGTGTGAGAGACTATATTGTGGCAAATCTTAAGAGTGTTCTTTGCCCTTAACCCAGCCTCTGATACTTTGATGAATATTCGGGAAGCCCACGAGGCTTTTATAAGGAGACGCCTTATAGGCATAGCCTCCCATGCTCGAGTTAACTTCAAAACTTTGACTCTTCTAGTGCTTGCACCATGGCAACGCTGACTCCCAGACTTTAACAGATTTTTAACGTGCGCAGCCAACAAGTAGCACATAAAAAAAAGGTCAGGTTTTTCCACTTAATAAGCAATAAGCCAGACAGCCAAAACCGTGACATAGGGCCTAATATTATAGTTGATTATCGGGGGAACACTATTCCTGAGGGACAACCAGCCCTAGATGACATATGGCCTTGCTGGCGTGCAGTCTGTTGCCCACTCTCAATCCGGCTCAGAGTGACAGGTTGAATGCCCCATCTCTGAAAAGGAAGTAGACTACCGACAGCCCACTTCCCCAGAGTGCACAACAGCCCCACACTTCAGCACACTGTGGCATTGCTACCGCACCTGAAACAACCTCTCACCAGAACTCAAACTTGACCCCTCTTCCTCACAACCCTGACCTTCCTGACGGCTGGCCCTAGGGACTTTTACCTGGGAGTAATTCGGGACTAAATATACAATATACATGGTTTGGCAGTTCAAAAATCTAAATATTTTCCACTGTGATTCCAAATACCTACACACTAGTGAAATAGATGCTTATCGATCTATAAGGGTTTTTTCCTACATTCATATTAGGTCTAGAAGTCGATGTTCATGCCTTTTTAAATACTCATGTATGCAGGGGAAAAAAAAATACAACTTCTAATGTATATTCTGTTAATTTCCTACTCACACTTTGCCGAGTCCCAATTGAACCTATTCATCACACAGATGGGAGTTCTGAGAAAAGGGTCCCCACTTCACCCTTCCAATTCCACAGAGGACCGCCAAAAGAACAGACACATATACAGGGCACCAGAAAGGTACTTCCTGGTGTAATATCGTAATGTGTGGAGCGCAAATTGTTACAGACACTTACTCTTTGAGCCTCTTGTGGCTCAGCGTGCTGCGCCTACAGGATTTATTTATTTATTTATTTTTAGGTAAATCCTTAGAACTTTTTTTCCAGATGCAACATATCAAAAAATAATTAAAAATTCCATTTATTATAAAATAGAGTATAAAACAGAGCTCTAACTATATAAAATAAATGCTCGACTGGAACATGCTTCGTCCCTCCTGGGACTTCGTCAGCCAGTAAACAAATATCCATTATCCTACAGCATTAATTGAATTAAGGAACACTAATGTGGTAGGGGGATAATGGATCTTTGTTTACTGGCTGACGAAGTCCCAGGAGAGACGAATCATGTTCCAGTCTAGCATTTATTTTATATAGATCGAGCTCTATGTTTGTTTTATACTCAATTTTATAATAAATGGAATTTTTAATTATCTAGTTTTTGCTCTGCTACATCTGGTAAAGGGGTTTATTAAGGATTTATCAAAAAAAAAAATCCTGCAGGCGCAACAAGCTGAGCCACAAGAGGCTGAAAGAGTAAGTGTCTGTAACAATTTGCGCTCGCCACATTACGATATTACACCAGGAAGCACCTTTCTGGTGCCCTGTATAGGTGTCTGTTCTTTTGGCAGTCCTCTGTGGAATTGGAAGGGTGAAGTGGGCACCCTTTTCTCAGAACTCCCATCTGTGTGATGAATAGAGTCAAATGGGGCTCAGCAAAGCGTGAGTGGGAAATTAACAGAATATACAATAGAAGTCGTGTTTTTTCCCATGTTAAACTATGCAAATTTTTCTCGGTTTTATTTCCTGCATACATGAGTATTGAAAAAGGCATTAACATCGACTTTAACACCTATATGAATGAAAAAACCCTTATAGATCGATAAGTATCCATTTCACTTGTGTGTAGGTGATTGAAAAGTAGAAAATATTTATATTTTTGTAGCGCCAAACCACGTAGTGTATATGTTGTATTTTTATGGGTGTGTAGGAGAAATCGGTGTGATAAAAGGCGAGCAGCAAAACACCCAACACATGTGGGTGTGTATCCTGTATTTTGGTGCCACACTTCCCAAAAATTCTATTTCTATGGACTACGGCATCTTTTGGCCAGGGACTCTGATTTCTCGTGCCTCGCTCCAGGAGCAATTGGAGTTCTGCCTGGGGAACATTTCAGGGTGGCACAATTACTGCACGTTGTCAGAGCTCGGTCAAGACGGGCCCTCCACATCCTTTGATATTTTATGAACACCCCTGCAGATCCCTCACTCGCACGAAGGAAGGGCCAGACCTTCTCACAGCTCTTCTCGCACATGTTACAGACTACCTTCCCTCATCCCCTGAGCTATGTGCCCAAATGGGAAATGGACGGGGGAGGGGGGGGACCTTGGAGGCTGAGGACTGGACAGAGATTTGGGATCACACTTCTAGGGTTACAGCCTGAATGGCTATTCAGGAAACCTGCTTCAAAGTTCCACCACGCCGGTATATTCATCCTCACAGACAGGGCCATACACAAGGTGCATTAAGTGTTTCTGGGGTTGTGGAGAGGAGGGAATCTGCTTTTGCGGCGGCACAGTGACAAAATTAGACCGGGTCTGGGATGCTTTTTTTGGCTCTCTCAACCGGCCACATCAACAGCTGGTTTTGCCATGATGCACAGACGGCTGGATATCCAGGATTTTCACTGCAACCACCCCCCCCCCCCAAGCGATGCGATCTGGTACATCCTAACCATGGAAAGGCTTGCTGCAGTCATTCATGATGGTACGGCCCACTATGAACGTGTATGGTCCTCGTGGCTGAGCAAATCTGCCCCCACCCTGGCTTTTTTCTGGTCGAGTTCTCTTGAGCATTCCAGGTGCCCAGAGAGGATGACCTCCTGTCAGGATCGCCCCTTGCTGTCGTCTGACCGCCGCCAAACCCGTCCATGATGCCATCTATACCATCACTACAACCTGCTAACAGCCAGCGTTATTGCCGCGGTTTTCTCCCCGACGCCTCGTTGCTAGGCAACGGCCGGCACACGCAGGCGCATCACATCGAAGAAGGCTATGGGAAAAGGTTAGATGACCGCGGCGCCGAGAGATGACGTCAGACGCCAGATACTGAGACAAGGCGGGGACCAGCTTAAAAGAAACCGCGGGACTGTGAGTATCGCCCAATTATTGAGTTTGCTACCCGAACTGTATACACTCTGCCTTGTGTATAGCTATCTCTCCTTAAGCATACCGCAGCGTTCACAGTCTCTTCGCCAGCTCTTGGGCCTCAGCGTACCGCAACATCTACAGTCTCCTCACCTGCTCCAAGACCTCAGCATATCGCGGCATCTACAGTATCCACACCTGCTTCAAAGGCCTCAGCGTACAGCGGCATCTACAGCCTCCTCACCTGCTCCAAGACCTCAACATACCGCGGCATCTACAGTCTCCTCACCTGCTCCAGACCTCAGCGTACCGCAACATCTACAGTCTCCTCACCTGCTCCAAAGACCTCAGCGTACCGCAACATCTACAGTCTCCTCACCTGCTCCAAAGACCTCAGCGTACCGCAGCATCTACAGTCTCCTCACCTGCTCCAAAGACCTCAGCGTACCGCAGTATCTACAGTCTCCTCACCTGCTTCAAAGACCTCAGCGTACCGCAGCGCATACAGTCTCCTCACCTGCTCCAAAGACCTCAAACATACCACAGCATATACAGTCTCCTTATCTGCTCCAGAGGCCTCAGTTTACCACTACGCCTACAGTCTCCTCATCTGTTCCAGGACCACAACCTACCACGAGTGCCAACTTACTGTGAGTACTACGAACCCATATGAAATTATCCTTACATATCAGTATCCTATGTTTACCTACTGATCGCCGTGTCAAGCCTCTGCTAGCTGCGCCTCCACGTCTATCCTACTCACTCCCGACGTCTCGGTTACTATCACGAATAAGGTTGTTCAATTCATTCCACCCTTCGTGTAGTGGCTCATACGATCTGGCATACTCCGCTCTCTGGGTTCCCATCACTCTGAAAACACAGTATCCCGTGGTCACCCGTGACAGAACGTGACACCTCCTCTTATTCTGAGATGTTGTCCTCATCTCACTCTCTCCGCATCCAGGCCCCCCTCTCTTCCACTTCACTGAGAAGCTCACTTATCAGCTCACCGGGTAACCTCCCTTGAAGAGGGCTGCCCTGAGGCCTTAATATGTGACTCCTTAGCACCTACCTTTACCCCTCTCCCAAAAAAAGAATGTATACATGAATAACCGAAAACAATTTACTAGGATAAAGCTATATTACGTGTGTGTAGCACAACACATATACGAAAAAAGTGTAATAGTGTGTGCGTCTCAAGAAAAATAAACAGTGGAGAAATGTGTAGCTTTTTCCAAACGTTACACATATTCCAGATCCGTCCCAGCTCCTTGAATGGAACATCTTTGATATTTCATTTCCACGCATGTAGATGTTGGCTCCAGATTAAATTAAACAGCTGCTGACACCTGGCACTCGCATGAGCCTTAATTTACTTATGTCAACGTTGTGAAAATAATTTTTATGAGAACGGGGAGATTTGATTCTCTTGGCAATTCATAGAAGTGTAACTAAAATGTTCCGGGGTGGAATATTTCACAAATTATGTATCTGGTAAAAGAACACCACCATTTTTGAGTGAGGAGTTAACGGAGACTGCGCACAACCAGCAATAAATTAAATATCAATAGGATACTGGAGTTTGGGTTATTCGATAAGCACCATTGTGTGGCTGAATTTAACTCCTTCACACATAAAGTAGAGTTCTCGATTTTTCAGGAGAATACATTGAAAAGCAATAATTAGCATATCAAAATCAAATCTTAATCTCTATAGCCAGATTGTGTACCCCCTGTGGAGAAACCAATACCAGTGTCTTAACTCTCTCAAGGCACCCTGCAGAGAGATAATATAAGATGTATATAGCAGCCCCAAATGTCACTGTAACAAAAAGTACAAACACATTACTGTTGTACAGTACAGATACAATGTAACTAATTTACATATACAGGCATTATGCTACATACAGATTTTTTTTACATTGTATTGGTATTTTTTGGAAGCTGCATTGCTAATAATCTCATTGTGATCACTACAAATCCCAATACGCAGGTGAAATCACAATATTTATCTTTACCACAGTTACGATATGTGACAAAAGGGCATTTCTGCCCGTATGCGGATAATGCAGACCCTGTGTGACCTTGTGCAAGATAAGGGACACCATCTCGAATTCAGAATTTGTCATTCCAACAATATTTCTGTAATTGATAAACACATGAAAAATATAAAAAGGAGTGAATTTATAGTATTTTAAATCACAGAGCAACAATCTTTGCAAGATTTCTATTAAACCCTATATTTAATGGTTAACTTTGCATCCCGTGTTTCAAATAAGTGATAAAAAAAAATCCAACAAAAATAGCTTGGTAGAAGGCGGCTTTAACCATAGCTGCCAACAATAGCAAAAATCACAGCTGTTGCAACTACAGTGAATTTTGGTTATCCAGAAGCAAAATTCAACAATGGCAGACAAAGCTGCTGCAAAGAACGAGAAGCGACAATGCCAAATGACATTCAAGGAGTAAACTATGGGAGTTATTCAGAGAGCGGTGAAAACCAGGAGAATGATAGAAGTGAAAATTCTAGGTCAAAATAGCCAAACCAGAAAAATTCTCCCATTTATCTCACTTTCCAAATCAGCTATTTTGACCTAGAATTTTCAATTCTCCAACCATTCTCCTGGTTTTCACCGCACTGAAAAACCCTGTATGACTATTCCCTAATCAGCGTTGTTCTATTGTTTGCAACAATGGGGTATATAATTTGATGCTTTTAAACTGGAAATCTTCATTAAATTAGAAACATTGCTGAAAATTAAAAACAATTTCAAGAGAAACTACGTGACTTCTAGGTTGAATAATGTCAATAAAGACACCAGTGAAAACCAACAAATAACTACAATGAGAACTACGTTGAGCAGCTTTTGCAAAACGTCAGTGGGAAGGACTGTGAAAAGAACAGAACTACGATGAAAGTCACCGAGGTAGTGTATTCACCATACTTTATCCTCCACAGTTTTCCAAACTAAAGTTTTCATCCTTTCAATGAAAGAGTGTGGCTAGTGAATAACCCATAAATTCTTTGGATGTTAGAGAGATACTTCATTAGCTCCCCATCCACTGCAGAATTAAATGCAAGGTAGTTACCCTGACCTACAAAGCTCTCACTAATCACCAAATACACCCCAGCCCGCTCCAAGATCAAACAGTGACCTACGCCTAGCTTCTCCCCACATAACCTCTTCCCATGATAGACTGCAGGATTTCTCAGGAGCAGCTCCCATCCTCTGGAACGCTCTCCCTCGTACAGTCAGACTTTCCCCTAGTTTCCCTTTCTTCAAACGTTCCCTTAAGACATTCCTATTTAGGGAAGCCTACCACCCGACTCACTGATACACCTCACTGCCACAACCAGTACATCACTCACCTTTCCGTCCTCTCCTCCTGTATCCACCCCAACCCTTCTAGATTGAGTTCCCACGGGAATAGAGCACTCGTTTCCTCCTGTACTGGTTTATCAAATGTTGTTCAGCCTCAGTGTATTGTAACCCTGTCTATATTGTGCCCATTGTTCAGCGCTACGGAATATGCTGGCGCTATATAAATAAATAATAAAATAATTAGTAAAGCAGTAATGGTTAATGTGAACCTTTCACAGTCAGTGCAGTAACAGGTTTGAAAAGACGTCAGAGACATTTCTCCCATACATATAATGAAAGGCAATCACCTGCGATTGAGGTGCTAACCCTCAACACAACTTAAAGTAGAGCAGCCACGTCCAAAACCATTTTACCCTAAAATTATATCTATACAGTGTTTGGGGAAACTAGTCTGGAAGCAAGTACAAATATGACATCCCATTAAGCAACGACTTTTCAAGGAATGAGGTTAATGAATTATTCTGCAATTAAGGAATATTATATGAAAGGCTGTTTGATTCATAGGATAATCTTCAGAAGCAGGAGAACCACTTGCAGGCCTGCTCTCCCCAGTCCCACAGGCCCAATGGAATGCTCCTGATACAACTGCATGAAGTTCTCTTCCATTCTCCTTATTTCTCATGCTTTATCACCACCACATATGGAAGAGCCTGTTGTCTACACAACATGGGGTATTTTTGAAGCCTTTTGCAGACAGATATTTTTCAGAAAGATTTTTTTTTACTGTTTTAGTACAATATCCAGAGGTAAAAGACATAGATGAAGCATCACCAAAGCCATGAACTTTAGTAAGTGAAACAGTCTGATACTAGTTAAATATGTGAGGGAGAGGACAAGTTCCAAAAAACCCCCAAAAAAACCACTATAAATACAGGACACGTGCATTGAACAGGCATCTCATATGGCAATTAAAGAATACAACCCAAATCCAACCATGAATTTAACTGCACACACTTGAATATACTTAAGTAAAATGCCCTAGAGAACAGCTGAATGTATCAACATATGAAGCTCGAGAAATTATGATCAACAAAATGGTCTACATTTTATTGTTAAATATGCTGTAACCAATCAATAAAGCAATATGTCAATTCTGATTTGTGAATGGACATTACTCTTAAGGCTGGGGTCAGACTAACACATTTTTAACGTGCGTTTAGGCACACTTAATCACGGCCGCAGTAGCAGCAAATGACAGTCAATAACGGCCAATATACAAAGTCCGGCCGCGCAACTCAAGTGGAAAATGAACACATTTTTTCGAGAACGCAGAACCGCTAGTACTGACGTACAGAGTGCGCTGCGGCAGCATAGCGGCAAGGGTGCGTGATTAGGTGATGTCAGACGCTGCTAATGTCCAGCCTACATAACATCAGGGGTGTGGAAATTTAAAAAAAAAAAATCTACTTGTCCAACGGACTAAGTAGTAGTCCAATCTACTTGTCCTAATAATTTCAACAAAATAGTGTTTAAATAGAGGCCTTTATTCATAACAGCCTAGAGAGGCATACATGTGATGAAAACACTACTTTGAGATTATATATATAATTATATACACATTGCAGGTGTGTAGGTGTGTAGGTGTGTGTAGGTGTGTGTGTGTGTGTGTGTGTGTGTGTGGTGTGTGTGTGTGTGTGTGTGTGTGTGGTGTGTGTGTGTGTGTGTGGTGTGTGGTGTGTGTGTGTGTGTGGTGTGTGGTGTGTGTGTGTGTGTGTGTGTGTGTTCAGACAGGCCCCAGCAGCTTACCGCGTTTCGTACCTTCTAACGAGTGCCGTGGCCAAAGCCTCCCAGCGGCTGCTCGTTGCTAAGCCCCCAGCGCGGACTCTGAGATCTCGCGAGACCGCGCCTGGGGGCTTCCCAATGAACGGCCGCTGTAAGACTTTGCACGCGCCGCTCGTTAGAAGGTACGCAACGCGGTAAGCTGCTGGGGCCTGTCCAAATGCCGTTCGAGCATTCGGACAGCCGCCCCAGCCCCTCAGATGCCGGCAAGCCAGCTCAATGCTGGCTTCCGGTATTGGGGGCGTCCCTGGAATTTGCCCGCCGGACTGCATCTCAAAAAAGCTACTCGCCCGGATCTTCATGTCCCGGGCGATACAATTCCCACACCCCTGAACATCCAGACGCATAAAGTGTTTTATTGACGATCCGTAAAAAATCATGCACGAAAATGCACATCGTCTGACCGTTTTCGCACATACCGTGAAAAAATACGTCAATGCGTTCGGACGCACTTTTTGACGATCACTGCAAAGCATGCGTTCGTTTGACCCTAGCCTAAGCCAAGTATAGCAGGTTCGAGATGTAAATCACCAAATTAGAAGCCTATGTGAGGAATAAAATCTTTGCTTATGCAAAAAAGTAACAAGACTAGCAGAATGCTTTCCAAACGGGGCCGAGTTCACTTCATCTGCCATGCCGCTTTATATATAAATCAGACTGTGGAAGTGGATTTCACCACTTACTCTTGGACCTATACTCCCTGAAGGAGTATCTTCCATCAACATCATGTGCTCGGTCATCTTAAAATGGACCCTTCAGTCATTCCTTCTGCAACTACCATATTGGTAGGGATATGTAAATGGTATATTGCCATCTTGGGTTGGGGGTGACCAGAAGCCATGATATCCAAACAGTGAATGGCATGACACTAGCCATATAGGTAAAAGTCACTAAATCAAAACCTATCCTTTACGGTAATAGAAATCCATTAACATATTTATATCATCGTATATCTACTATTAACGCCCAATATAAATTTCTTATGTGTATCGTATTAAAAAGCCGATTTTTTTGGGGGGGGGCAGTTGCATCCGGGGCCCGGCTATACATGCGTCCGAGGCCCAGCTATACATAGTACAGGAGGGGAGGGGTGGGGTCACGCCTATTCATTAGAGGTGCCTTGACGCTGGCAGGCGAGCTTAGTCTTATAATGGCCATTAATAAGAAACCAAACCTCTAATTGTGTTTAGTTTCACACGGTATAATGGGAATTAGCGCAGATGACTTTTCTTTGTTACGTTTCACACAAGTTGTTGGGCTGGATGCATTTGGTGGTTGCAGCCGCCCCATCGGGGAATAGGCGCGACCCCACCCCTCCTGTACTATGTATGTTTCAATGTACTTCCAGCCAGGTCATCCCTGCAGCAAGATCCCGCTCCGTGTTTTTGATTCCAAAGTGGATTTTTGTTCCTGGGGGAGCATAAATAAAGGCCCACCAGTCTACCTCATGTCTGACAAGCAGCATGAGCAGGTATGGTTTGCTATACAGCAGCCATCATTTTTATTCAACTTTGCTGTGGGCTGCAGCACCACACAGGGAATGCTGGGACATGCTGTGCAGCTCCAGATGGACATACGGTGCAGAGCAAGCATGTCTCGCATAAGGCGCTACCTGTGCATCTTGCTGTTGCTGCAGAAGCATTTGTAGACGCTCCCTTACTGTGTCACTCTTCTCCAAAGAATACAGAATGTCTGGGGTGTTAAGCACTCCAGATAAGATGTGCGAAACCTGAAAAGGAAGGGGGGGTGTAAGGGAGTTACAAACCAGTGGGACTAACATGTCGCCTTGAAGCGCATGCAAAATATCCAAGTTTCAACAATTTCAGGACGTTACAAACCAAAAAAAAAAGGGGAAGCCCCACTACTTTACACCGGCGTAATTATGAACCTCTATGCTGACCCTCCCTAACCCATGCTTACAGATTCTAAAGGAGGTTTACCGAAAGCATAGAAAAGTAGCAGGTTGCAAGTAGGACAGAAAATCAGGGCAGTGAAGTGAAGTGAAAGAAGCCCCTCGAGTTTAGGCAGGCATAATAATGAACTACGCACGTTTTATTGCATAAGATTTGCAGCTTCTTCAAATAGGTATACAGTGCAATACCTTAGAAAAATCCACAAATCTTATGTGGTGAAACGCAAATCTTATGCGGTCTGCAGTAGGGATGCACCAATACCATTTCTTTAAGATCAAGTACTAATACTCGTAATTGGCACCTATTATCACCTACTTTTATATATTTATAAATGTGAGTTCTGGAGGAGAAAAAAAAAAAGGTAAAAATAAAACCACTGGAGTCAATGAGTAACAGCCTATAGCAGGGATGGCGAACCTTTTTGAGCCCGAGTGCCCAAACCGGATGGCTGAACCAACTTATGGGTCTCAAAGCGCCAACCCCTCAATTAGACCTGAATACGGATTTATTTTAGAAAAAACACTTCATACGACTGTTTTAAGACTTAAGCACATAATTAGTCCAAAGAAAAATACAGTACAAGAAGATGGATATATTGCCCCCAGCTCACAAGGATATACTTTCCAGCTCACATGGATATATATCGGCCCCAGCTCACATGGTCCCGTCTGCCAGGTGCCTCCGAGCATGCTTCTTCCTCCCCAGCGGCCGCCGGCAAAGGATGTAGCCATTCCTCTTGTTGGGAAACACGCACAAGCCGTGGTCTCGCGAGATCCTGGAGTTAACTCCGCAATCTCGCGAGATCGCGGCTGGTGGATCTCAACGAGCGGCCGGGCAACATTCTTTTCCGGCAGCCGCTGGGAGGAAGAAGCATGCTCGGAGCGGCAGTGAGGCAAGCCTATGGCTCGCGTGCCGACAGTCAGCTCCACGTGCCATGTGTGGCACGCGTGCCATGTGTGGCACGCGTGCCATAGGATCGCCATCACTGGCCTATAGACTGCCAATATGGCATGCTTGTTGGCCATTTAGTGTTTATCTGCTGTCAGATCCAAGTTCCCAGGCTAATTTTTTAAATTACATTGTTGTACAACACTGAGAAAAAAACACAATGAGCCAAATATGCCATACGAAAATCAAACAATCAAATTTTAAACCAAGCACTTATCCATTTAGATTAGGCCAGGTATCTTCTCCATTAACGACATGTTATTTATCATTTATATTGTTTCTGGGGTGCTCAGAATTTTTTTCACTTTGGCTGAAACATCTAACGGATTAATCAACAACTAATCGATAATGAAAATAGTTCACAATTATTTTCATTATCGATTGCTCGGTCTGTGTATAGCACACACTGGTTAGAGTCAGACAAAGTTAAACATTAACCTCAGATACTACTTTGGAGCGGATTGGAGAAGACGTACGGCTGCTTTACTCTATGATTTTGTTCCAACTGAAACAATACATTTTATGCACATCAGGTGCCTCACTAAGACTTTCGCTAGAGTGGGTTGTCTCAGAGAGGGTGAAGTCAGTACACTTTCTGCATGCGGATATCATTAGTGAATGCTGTGGTGACCAACAGCCAGGAAATTCAAAATCCGTGACTGCTGGTGACACTGGGAGAGGTGGATGAAAACGCCACCACTTCATCCAGCATTTTCACACAATCAGGGCATGAGGTGCACTTCTAATCCTGACCACTAGGGAGGCACCGATACTAATATCGGTACTGCCGTTTGCACGAGTACTTATTACTCGTGCAAATGGCCTGATACACACCCCCCCCCCCGATACCGGAAGCCAGCGCTGGGCCGGCTTGCCGGTATCCGCGGGGCTGGGGAAGCTGGTCGCGTGCATGAAAAGCACTCGGCCAGCATTCCCCTCCAGCGGGCCGCATGGCTGTGACGTGGCAGACGGGCAGTGGAGGCTGTGACGCTGTCGCCAGCCGAGATCTCGCAGAAGCCTCCCGTGAGATCTCGGCTGGAGGCAGAGTCAAGGCTTCCACGGCCCGGCAGCCGCGTCACAGCCATGCGACCGGATCCACTGTGGGGCAGACGTTCCCTCCGAGCCGCGGAGGCAATATCCAAGTGAGCTGGGGGATATAGATAGATGGATATTGCCCCCATAGTTTCTACAAGGGTTGTGGTGAAGGACTAAAAGTGAGATAAAAAGCCTCCACACTATAATAAGTGTGTTTAATATTGCAGAAGCCACCTGCACATCACAGCAATTCGATGAATTGCATCCTAGAGCTCCTGTGCCACATTCCCCATATGCAGCAAGGAACTCTGGGTAGGATATGCAAGTGACCTCTGTCTCACTTTTATGCATCCTGGATCTGTTATTACACAGAACCCTAAAATCAATGCTATGCCACACTGTGGCTTTGTAGCAAAGATAAGGTTTACGCAACTGATCAAAACCACTCCTAGGACAGCACTGTTTCAGGTTTGTTGAACCCTCATCAGCTAGGAGGTAGGTATTACCAGTTGCAGTGGATGCTTGGACCGTAAGGAAAATTAGTTTCTACTAGCGGTTCAACTTTCTTGCTAACCTGCGTCCTTTTGCCACTTGCGTTGTGCGACCGCACTTCCGTGCGTCCGCACTTCGTGTATGGGCCTTCGTTGGACGTTATTTGCTGCTACCACAGATGTACTGAAGTGCGGCTAAACGCACGTGAACACTGCATTCGTCTGACCCCCAGCCTAAGGCTAGGGTCAGATGAAAGCATTTTTCCCCACGAACGTGAAAAAGTGCGTCCGAACGCATTGACGTATTTTTTCACGGAATGCGCAAAAACAGTCAGACGACGCGCATTTTCGGGCGTGATTTTGTACGGATCGTCAATAAAACTCTTGTTGTGTCTGGACGTTATGTAGGCTGGACATTAGCAGTGTCTGACATCTCCTAATCACGCACACACGCCGCTATGCCGCAGCTGCGCACTCAGTACGTCAGTACTAGCGGTTCAGCGTTCTCAGAAAAATGCGTTCAAATTCCACTTGCGTTGCACGGCTGGACTTTTGTGCGGCCGTACATCGTATATTGGCCGTCATCTGCTGCTAGTGCGGCCGTAATTATGTGCGCCAGACCGCACGTTAAAAGTGCGCTGGTCTGACCCCAGCCTAAAAGCTGACTTTGTCTTCAATCTAACTTGAAATCAGCCTTCTTCTCTTGCACAGAAAATCCATCCACCGCACCTACTGTGAACAAGGAAGACATACATCACAGTTGGGACTACTGAAGTAGCAGGATCATCATTTTATAATGTGAAAAAAAAAATATTTTAACCCTTTCACTGTGGTGGGTGTCCTGGGGGGAAAAAAATTACACATTGCAAGTGGATGATGGCCCCCAAACGTCATGGGGTCTCCGAAGCAAAATGAGAGACCCCCATCTGTTTGGACAGAGTACGTGAGCGATCTGACTTCCCTTTAAGTCAAACCATCCCATATGACCCACCCTGGTGCATTGACGTCATTGTGCTGGCATGCAAGGACATCAGTTTCCTTTGGACCTCTCTCTCCCCATCGCTAAGGGGCACAGAAGAGGCATCGCTGGAAAGGTCACAGTCTGACCTTTCCAGCAATGCCTCTCTGAACCCCTTAGGTGAACGTACCCCGATCCGGCACCAAATCGCAGACTTCTCACGGAGGTGGCCGTTTGATTCCAGCCAAGCCTCTGAGGCCTCCCAGATGGGCTCATGCACAGGCGCAATGACATCAGTAAGGGAATTAACCCCTAGCTGCCCAAGGATTTCTCTAATGGTGGAGATATGGGGGTCCAAAGACCCTCCCCATCTCGTATTCAGCGGCAGCTAGAGGTTTACAATTGGTGTCATTGGAAAGGCCAGAACATTGCCTTTCCAATGATAATCAAACATGACCAGGTTAAGTGGAGAAATAAATACAAAGGTCTTTTTGTAAAACTGAAATTACGTTTTTTCAGTTTTAGCTATAATTGTGTAGCTTCTCAGAAAGTACAGAAACAGGTTTCCATCTCTAAATTTTTTTTAACAAGCATCCCCCATAGAATATATAAACCACAAAGGCTTGGATGATAAACGGTGAAGAGAAAACCAAAACAATTTTACACACTGTAGAGGATTGGAAATTTGAATGGAATTTTTTTTTTTTCTTTAACATTTTTGTTATAGCATTTTGGCAGGACATGACTTCTACATATAGTAATGATACATTATGAATCTGCTGAAAATAAGGATATATGATCAGCACAAAACAGTAAAAATTAGCTCAGCGCAAAGGTGAAATTGCTAAGCAGTGAAGGGGTTAAATACTTTACCAGGCTGGGGGGCCCCCATTCCAAAGTTTGTGTTAAGTTTACAGCAGCTCTGGTTAAGTTAACAATTCCATAGACTAATGGCTCTGGTAAGTTTACACAACTTTGGAATATGGCCCTGGATATATTGCAGCAAACACAATTAGAAAGACCCTTTAAGATTGTGGGTGCTCTGGTTATAGTCAGTGAAAAGGGCAATTTATGTTCCTGATGTTGGATCCATGTATGCTAAGGATTTTCTATTTCAAGACCAATTATAAGCTAATGAGCATGGAGAATTTTAGCAATCATTACATGTTAGTTGACAGATGAAAAAAATTACATAGATTAGATTTGGTGGACAGGTATGTGGCATTAATGCCTGTCCGTGACAAGAGTTATGTGGCCTGTAAGGGAGACCTCACAAAGAAGAAAGGGCTAATTAGGTAAAAGTAGGCCACACATTAACAGGACACCCAGACACTCCGTAAATTGGAGCTGGGAGTCATGCAGTTAGTGGAGACTCTAAATGTTTGTTATGTCTTGGGAAAACCTTGCTACACATCTCATTACACTGCCTTTGAACAAATCCGTATATTAACCTGACCTCCACACAAACTTATTAGACATCAGAAACATACAATGCTGTGATGACAGTTCTATAGTTATTAACATGCCACTAAACCCTGGCACAGGGTATCTATTGAACATGGTGTAACTGCAGAATATATTGCATAGTCCAAGTGATATCTGTCTATTCAGCCACTTTACTCCATCTGTTCAAGACCCAATCATTACACTTTGCATTGGATTAGACACTACTTTGTTCTAGAGAACACCAACTCTTCCTCCAGATTTTAGATTAATGGCTATCACACAAACTTTGGAATCCTAAAAATGGTTGCGTACTGGGTTACCATATTGAACATGGCTCCAGGTAGCACCATAACTGGTCTTATATCTAGCGATAATACTTGTCCATTGCAGTAGAGACTTCGTTTAACAGAACCACCGCTTTATAATTATTATTATCGTCAGCACCAACAGTTTCCGCAGCTCTTAATATTGCAAATACGTCTAGTTGGACCTTTGTGGTTTACTTTTTCCTGTTCCATTTAGCCAGTGCCTTTTTAACCCTTTCACTGCTGAGGACGTGTGGGGAACGTCCTCATTGACTCCTAAGGAAAGATGGGGTGGAGATTGGGGGTTCCTTTGAACCCCAATATCTGACTTTTGGCAGCTAGCAGGATCATGTTTGGTTTCATTAGAAAGGCCAAAGCATGGCCTTTCCAATGATACCAAACCTGACCATGTTTAAAGTAAAGAAAATAATAAAAATAATAATAAAGAGAAAAATTTGTTTTTTTAAGACGTGAAATGGCTCAGCAGTGAAGGGGTTAATACCATTGTGCGGGTCTTTGTCCACTGTAGGGTGCATTGGGACAGACCGAAGTATATTTGAAAACAATATTTACAATAGTAGGTGGGAGGATACTAGTTGATCATCCTTAATTAGAAAGGCTCAGGAAATGAGGGAAGCTACCACCCGACTCACTGACGCAACCAGTCCATCACGCTCACCTTGCAGTCCTCTCCTCCTGTTTCCAACCCCAACCCTTCTAGATTGTAAGTTCGTTCCCATGGGAATAGAGCCTCATTTCCTCCTGTACTGGTTTGTAAAATGTTAAATGTACTGCAACCCTGTCGATGTTGTGCCCACTATACAGCACTGTCGAATATGCTGGCGCTTTATAAATAAAGAATAATAATAACAGGAGGGGAGCTGAGACAACGCAAGTTAGGCTTCCAAAACATGGGTTTTCAGAGTTTCCGTTACAAGTATTTAGAAAGCGCCAACAAATTCCAAAGGGTCTTTTACAATTCTGACTGAGGTACCACAATAATAATTGTTAGATCAGTAAAATAAGTCTTATTTCATGGCTGAGTAAGCCAACTTGATAATGGTTGACAACAAATCTAAACGGTACGGTAGCTTGTTACACGTGTATGAAGCCACATTTCAATACTAAAGTAAGGACTATTCTTTGATTCAGAGAAGCATGTAAGAGTTAAAAAGAGTTAGTGGGGCAAAAAAAAAGGAACCACGCAATCATCACTCTGGTTACTCTGAAATCAACCCTGTAATCTGTTTCCACGGCTTTCCTCTGGTCCTGACAAAAGCCACAGGGTCAGAGAGCACAAAAGTTATCCAAGCGCAGAGCAGGTTACATAACATGCTGGTATATCAATAACATGAAGAAAAAATTAAAATACAAAACTGATTCATTGGATGAAAAAGAAAAAAAAAAAACACCCCCACAAATGAAACGTTTTCCTTGTATTTAAAAAAGGGACACCATGTAAAAATCAACCCTCCCCCTTTTAATGCAATTTGCATAGTGCACATAACTTTCGTATGTACATACGCAAGGCAAGTTATGAGAGATAGCGAAAAGTATGCAAATTGCGTTAACAAGGTACGCGAGTGCCTGGTCAGAGTGATGGATTGATGCTGCATGCCAGTTTAAGCTCATGTCTGGTTTCGCCCTAAACAGATACCGCCACAAGCACTCTGATAGACATGTCAGCATGAAAGCAGGTGGGGGGGGGACTCCATGGAACCTGACTACTTTAATTATCTAAAATAAGTCAGGCGCATAGAGTGTCCCTTAAAAATAAGTCAACTGAATGGGAGAAGACAAGATTGGAGGGAGTGAGTTTGGCCAAGGGACCAGACCCGAGTGTGAGAGTGCGTTTGGGGGAGGGGATGGACCAAAGGGAGGGATGAGAGCTCCAGACCAGAGAGAGGGAGGCAGGCGTGGTGACACAGGATTCCAGCTTCAAGTAAGGATACAGGTAGTACAGCTCCTCTACCCAGTGGCAAAACACCAGGGTCTGTGCTACAGTTCGGTTAGAGTTGTAAACTAAAATAAAAACAAAATTGTTTTGTCTGACAACCTAGAACCAAATCATACTGAGTTAACCAGTGGCACATCTTTTCCATCAGCTCCGAAGTAGCATTTGAGGCTATTAAGGTTTATCGCAGTCTGGCGATAATGTGTGCTGAGCACATACCGAACAATCGATAGAGAATATAGTTGACAACAATTTTCATTATCGATTAGTTGTTTAAGAGCCAATAACTTAAGACATATGAACAACAGACAGATTAAAACCATATAAAAATGCTGTCAATGTTAATCTTTGGCTTCTTTACTGCATTATAAAATGCAGGCAAACTGGAATTCCAATAAACCCTGAAATTGAAGTTACTACATTAGATGTTCACTTTTGGGTTAAGACAAATTGTGGAAAGGAGGAGTTAAATGTTAACGAACCCCCACTTCCTTTTTTTTTTAACACCCCCCCCCCCCCCGACGGTATTCCCGAGTGTGGCTCGGGACTAACTTTCATTGCCGAAAGCGGTAACCCCGAGCCACGCTCTGGCTGTATATATACCTGTCCTGCGCTCCCTCGCTGACCTCCACGAACTCATTCTCCTCCTGCGATCGCAGCGTTTTGATTCTTGGTTCCCTTTTCGCGAGAAAGGAACCAGGAAATAGGATGTCGTGATCACCGAAGAATGGGGACAGCGAGGGAGTGCAGGGACAGGTATGTATCCAGCAGCATCCCGAGTGTGGCTCGGGGTAACACTTTCTGAAATGCATTTAACCCCGAGCCACACTCTGTTCCGATTCTGACATATAAAATGTCAGAATCGGAACGCTAGGGAGGTTAATCAAGTCATTCCAGCCCCCTCTGTGCTGCTCCTCCCTGTATTTGCAGCATACGAAAGCAAGCAAGGGGCTGGGCCATGACCATTTAAATTACACTGAAAAGTCTTGGCGCATGGAGTATCCCTTTAACAATGGATTCACACACTTCAGTTTCTGCAGTGACTTTTGTCAAGTGGAAGAAGTGATTTGACCAACCTAATAAGTAGTAGGTACAGCTGAGCAGCACTTATGCCGACAGTCCTTTTCTATAGGAGATTCATTCAGGCAGGGCTGAATTAAGATCTCTGTGGGCCTGGAGCTGAAGATTTTGGTGGCTTTTTTTGGAATTTAGTGAAATGAAAACACTGTATTTTAGGTTATTTAATAGTGCAGATACGGGTATATCTAACCAGGTGGTTACTGTGTGAGGAAATGTCCAGATTTCAATCATTTATAGCGTGTAAAATTAGTCCCATTTTATCATCCAAACCTTTGTGGTTATATATTCTATAGGGACCTTTGTTAAAAAATGTGAGGGGCGTGGCTTGCGGGCCGAGAGTAATGGCCGCCTGAACCCGGAGCTCCGCCGAGTTGTCCGCACCCCATCTGCAGTGCGGTAAGCCCCGCAAACCACCTACCACTCCTGGCCCCTCCGAGACCACCGGGGACCCACCAACGAGCTCCATTAGGCAGTTCCTCACGCTGATACCGGACGCTATACAGGCGCCCATGCGGGACAAAATGGCAGCGACCGCCGCATCCTCGGCCCCCAGCTCCCCTACCCGCTCGACTGGCCCCTGGGACCTCCCGCCGGAGCTCCATCACCTCCTCAGCTCCCTACCCACCAAGGCTGACCTGGCAACATCGACTTCGGGCCTTCAGGACTCACTTCTCACAGAAATCAGAGGCCTGCATAGGGAGCTCGGCAGCCTGCAACATCGGGTACAGCACGTGGAGAGCACACAGGCCCACCAGACTGAAACCCTGACGATACACACCACCTCACTGCAATCGCAACATCAGATCTTACAGACTATGGCACGTCACTTAGAAGACCTAGAAAACAGAGGACGCCGAAACAACATACGGGTGAGAGGTCTCCCTGAACTGGAGCAGTCCCCATCAGATTTGAAGTGCACACTACTTCGCTTATTTAACGGTCTCATACAACGAAACCCTGACGCGGATATTGAATGCGAACGCCTCCACAGAGCTCTAAGCCCTAAAGGCCCCCCAGGTGCTCCGCCGAGAGATGTGGTCTGTTGTCTTTTGAGGCACGTTGTTAAAGAGGAAATTATGGAAGCGGCCAGACAATCTCGCACTATAATATTCGACGACGCAAGCATCTCCCTATATCAGGACCTGTCGCCGGCGACCTTGCAATCTAGGCGCCTTCTACGCCCCCTCACAGCAGCTCTACAGGAACGGCGCATCGCCTACAAGTGGCTATTCCCATTCGGCATACAGGTCCGCACTGACACTGGCCCTGTAACCTTACGCTCGGAGCTTGACCTCCCGGTCTTTCTGGAAGCCCTCGTCTAACCCAAGGACGTACTATCTGCATGGCCGGACTTGACCCATATGTACGCCCCGTCATTTCGAGCACCCTCGCGACCCCAGAGGCCTCGTCGTCGCCGATACTCATCGACCCGGACCGTGGCGCCCTCTGACTCTCAAGATGGATGACTCCCGCCTGGCCGCTGCCCTGGCCGGTCCTGACCACTGGCCATGACCATCGCTTTGGAGGGCTCCTGAGACCACGATAACATGGCTCCTGATACCGCTGGATGGCCTCAGTTCTGGAGACCCCTGCGATCCTCACGCCTGCCGCCGGAACTGTTCCTCCATTGCCCATCGGCTGCTCACACACTTGACCTCCCGGGCGCCTACACCCTTGGGGTGGTCTACCAATGGTTGCCCCCCCCCTGCATACCACCCTCCTGGAAGCCCTGGATCCTCCTGAGGACTGCTTTCTGTGTCCTTTTTCCCCCGATACGGACTCGGGTTCATCACCGGACAGGTCACTCTGTTGGCTGCCTTGTTGCGTATGCATGTTTATGACCACGCGGGCCCTCGCCCCGGTGGTTACTGGTTCGGCACCACACGACACGGTTGGCGGCATGTCGCACACTGAGCGGGCGACTCGGCCCAGGCTCTTTTCTTTATCTGGTTTATTGTTCAGTTTATCATTGTATTGATTGCACACGTAAGCAAATTGTCTTTTTATAATCCGTTGCTCTCGGCGGTTGCCTGCTCCTACCCCCGAGATAGTGCCTTTGTACAGAATAGTGTGACACGCACTCGTTCCCGCGCTCCGCGGCTGTGTTTTGTCCCACTTAGGCACATACTCCTTGTTTCCCCGACCCTTCCCTCTCCCATTGGCAATTACCTACCCACCTTGTTGGTACTATGGCTACAGCACCCAGACACATTAAAGTCCTCATGATAAATGCTAGGGGCCTGAACATACCAGAAAAAAGGCACATGGCCCTTCGGGACTTCAGATCTAATCACGCGGATGTGGTCCTTTTACAAGAAACTCACTTTGAGACAGACAGGGCACCGCGTCTGCGTGATCTGAAGTTCCTGACTGTTTTTTTCAGTAACTCCGCCGGCAAGGTGTGTGGTACAGCCATCCTCTTCTCTAGAGATTTCCCCCCTCAACGTCACAGACTCGAAATTGGACCGAGATGGCCGTTACACTTTTGTCAAAGGGATAATAGGAGGGCAACTTTACACATTCGCCTCTATATATCTGCCGAATAGAAACCAACACAAGGTACTAAGCTCCTTGCTGGGAGTCCTAGCGGATTTCCAGGAAGGTATCGTACTCAGAGGGGACATCAACCTCCCACTCGATGCAAGACTAGACACCTCCCGGGGATCTACCAGTGTCCCGCATTCTGTATTACGACAGGCCCACTCGACTGCTGGCGCGCCATCCACCCCACCACACGGGATTATACTTTCTACAGCACACCTCACCAATCTTACTCGAGGTTGGACTGTATGTTTTTACCCTTTGGCCATCTCCACCTCTTAGACACAGTGGACATAGGCACGATGACATGGTCCGACCACCACCCAGTCCTACTCACACTCACCTCCCCCCTGGTACGTCCTAAAGATAGAACTTGGCGACTAAACATAACTTTGCTCAACGACCCCATAGTTAAACAAGGCACCCTCCAGACTCTCCAGCATTACTTCACAGAAAACTCCTCACCTGACACCTCCCTTCAAATCCTATGGGAAGCACATAAGGCCGTGATTGGAGGTTACCTGATACAGCAGGGTTCATTAAAAAAAAAAGCACTATAACATTCAAAAGGGACACGCTGCTACGCCGCATCCAGGCGCTGGAAAAGTCCCACAAGCTTTATATAGACAACGCTATCTATGCAGAGCTTCTGGAACGTCGCACCGAACTAAGCACGCTCTTGAACAAGGCCGCTCAAAAAGCTTTCCTCACTACTCGTCGTGTTTTTATGAACATGGCAACAAATGCGGACGGCTATTGGCACGCGCACTCAAGGCCCACAGGGAGAAGCTATAGATTTCTAAATTACGCACCCCACAGGGCACACACGTCACGCTACCGCAGGATATGCTTTCCCTACTACGTGACCACTTCACAGAACTCTACAACCTCCCCACGGACCATCAACCCTCCTCCTCTGACTCCATGCGTAAATTTGTGGGCACGCACACACACACCAAATTGACCCCACTCATGCGTGAAGCTTTAGATTCCCCCTTAAACGGTGGAAGAACTCCACAGTGCAATTAAGCTGACCCCTACGGGCAAGACGCCGGGCCCAGACGGCCTATCCCTCCGTTACTATAAAACATTCCTTCTGACCTTAGCTCCGCTTGGTTAAAGGCATTTAACACCCTGACACAGCATCCCCACGTCCTACCACCCCAATCACTCTCTGCCACCACATCACATTAATACCCAAACCCGACAAAGACCATGACTTATGCGCTACCTTTCGGCCTATATCACTACTGAACCAAGATTTGAAACTCTTCGCCAAAGCCCTTGCCCTACGGATGGCTCGTTACATTCCACGTTTAGTTCACCCAGACCAGATGGGATTTATACCTGGGAGGGAGGCCAGAGATAACACAGTCAGGGTACTGAATCTCATTCATGTGGCCGCCAAATCTCGATCTGACCCCTCCCTGTTACTATCCACCGATGCTGAAAAGGCCTTTGATAGGGCCAACTGACGCTGTTTTACACCCTCCGACAGATGGGATTTGGCTCCAACATGCTAGCATGGATTGGTTCCCTTTATGCAGATCCCACAGCGCGTATCAACCTGAATGGCACCCTTACCCCCCCTTTCCATATCCGAAACGGCACCAGGCAGGGATATCCCCTCTACTTTTTGCACTTTTGCTTGAACCCCTACTGCACGCAATCTGTACTGACCCCTCGATTCATGGCATTGAGGTGGCGGGTCACCGGCATAAAGTGGCAGCGTATGCCGATGATCTGTTATTCTTTATCCGCCAACCATTGATCTCCCCCACGAGAATTTGGCACTATCAGCAATTACAAAATTAACATGAATAAATCGGAAATCTTAGGACTTACTGTCCCGTCCCCCCCTTTGCGCGCTCAGCTACAAACCTCGTTCCCCTTCCGATGGTGCAAATCCTCACTTAAGTATTTAGGCATTTTCCTCACTGCAGATACGTCCGACCTTTATCCGGCAAATTACCTCCCATTGTTGCACAGCATCACAGCAGACCTCACCAAGTGGGCGTTTCCCCAGGTAACGTGGTTCGGGCGCATTAACGTCCTTAAAATGAACATACTCCCTCGCCTGCTGTACCTGTTCCAGACCCTACCAATAGCCGTACCCACCTTATTCTTCAGGTCCCTGCAGACTAAATTTACCGCTTTTGTCTGGAATAATCGCTGGCCACGGCTCAGATTTGAGTTGCTGACCGCATCCAAATCTTCGGGTGGACTGGCACTACCCCATGCCCGCCGCTACTATCAAGCTGCACACTTATTGCGCATACTTGAGTGGACATCGGGCGCAGACCATAAGCTTTGGATCCCCCTGGAACGTACACTGGCAGACGCCCCACTGGCTTCTCTTCCCTGGTTAAATGGCACAAACGCTCCCTACCGCGTCACCCACCATTCCACTATCTCAGCTACACTCCGCACCTGGAAGACACTACAAAACTCCACCCAAATTGCCCCATGGCCGTCACCTCTCCTACCGTTATATTACCTACCTGCATTCTCCCGGAGACTAATTACAACTGAACAAACGCAAGCACCACATTGTATACGGGCATCCAACTTTATTGACGGCAATGCCTTTAAGTCCCCTGAAGACATCCCACTACCCTGGCCACAATCCTTCCTGACCAAATTCCATTTCCACAGACTCGCGGCCTTTAAGCGCTCGCTAGCCCCTCTGCCCCAATTCACCCGCCCTCTCACCCAATTTGAAACCCTGGCCCAGAGACCGCATCCTCCGTCCCATGGTATATCTGTTATGTATGGTCTGTTACAATCCCTCACGAACCCCATCCCCTCCTACCGCGCCAAACGGGAGGATGACCTCCAACTGTCCTTCACGGAGGAGGAATGGGACCAAATCACCCTCCTCACCACGTCCTGCGCTATTGCCACCAAATCTTAAGAAACGACCTACAAGCTCCTATCTAGGTGGTATCGCCAACCTAAAACGTTGGCGGTGTTTGACCCCACACACAATGGCTCATGTTGGAAATGCAAAACGCCACAAGCGGACTTACTCCACATGTGGTGGTCTTGCCCCTTGCTCCAGCCATACTGGCAGGCTGTCCATAGCACCATCTGCAAAGTCTCAGCATCTCCTCCAGACTTTACACCGGCTGCTATGTTACTGCTCCACACTCCTGTGGAACACGCAGACTATAAACGCACGCTTGAAATACGTTTACTAAACGTGGCTAAGGCTGTGTTGCCCCGTCATTGGAAGACCCCTAATGTTCCTACTATACGTGAATGGCTTCAAGAAGTACATAACACCCAAGATATTGAGGAGCTAATACATCGTGCCTCAGGCACGAGCGCAGCCCACTTACGCCGCTGGTTTTACTGGTCAGAGGCCCGCCCTCGTGTGTAAGTGACGCACTTCACACAGTTGTCACCGACTATCATGTGCTCATCAACTAGCCATGCCACACCCTTCTCACGTCTAAATTACGTCTGCTACTTATATACCCCACATTATTTGTTACCTTATCTGTATTGTATGCTATTACTTGTTTGCACACTAATGGACTCAGTCACACATACGCGCATTTTGAGGAAATTGTTTACTGTCATCCAAATTTAACTCTGCAACTATCCTGTAGTTACTTGTTTTGAAGCAACTTTTCTTGCATTATTATATGTACTCTGTGAAACTTTCTTAAACAATAAAAAAAAATGTGAAATGGGAACCTGTTACTGCATTTTTCAGAAAAAATATACAATCTTAACCAAAAAATTAACTATTTCCCTTGTGTTTTGGGGGATGGTGTTTTATGAATAATATGATTATGTATAAAACACTGACCTTGCTCACAGTGTGAGAAATTAAAAAGGTAAGTAATTGCGGTGGTATTGCACATTTTAGGAGTGACAAATGGACAATGCCATCGCTTTGGAACAAAAAAAAAAAAGGGGTTTTCTTTTAGGTTGTACATGGTCACGTTTGCAAAGACCAGACTCTAACCTGTCCAATGATGCCTCACTTGACCTTGTGAGGTGTAAAGATTAGTAACGCAGGGTTCCAAAGCCCCTCCTCCCCCGTGCTCTTCTCGGCAGTGGGACGGTTTAGGCTTTTGATGTAGCAGTTCATAAAAACTGATTGTGCCATCACCTCCACGCTTATTGGTAACAAGAGACATGTGATGGTGAGTTAGTGCAGCATCATTGTTCACTTTATAAATGATAAGTGAACAATATTGCTGTGTTAGAAAGGAAAAATATTTTTTTTTTTCAATATAAAGTTTTTTATTGAGTACCATCAGAAGTTGAAATACAAAGATATAATAATGACAACAGAGGACGCGCAGGGCCTGTCAGCGATATAAGTCACATATGTGCAGGTAGGTTTTTGTCAACATTTTACGGTACATTTTACATTCTATAATAAACAATAAGTAACAAATACAGTGGTTAATACAGTAATTAAATAAGCATAGACGAAGGAGAAAGAGAAAAAGAATAAGAAAGGGGAAAACAAAGAATAAAATGTGCGGTTCGACAGGTTTAAGGCAATTTTAAGAGGATCCCTTGGAGGATCTATAGGATACCCAGCCTTCCCAGGTAGCTTGGTACTGTGGAAGGGCGTTATGGGCCTAAGCGAACATTTCCTCATATTTACAGATACTATCTAAACGGGTCAGGACTTCTGAGAGTGAGGGGGTGGAGGCAGAGTTCCAGTAACTAGCTAACACTAATTTGGCAACCCCGAATATTGCCGATATCAACCCTCTGGGTGGTATTTGAATGGTAATGGGGATAAAGTGTAACAAGGTAAGTTTCGGGCTGGAGAGGAATATCCAACGAGGTACATAGTTTGATCAGGCAATGGATGTCGGCCCAGTAAGCGCTAATTTTCGGGCAAGACCAAAAAACATGAAGCAAAGAACCCTTGTCTGTTGAACAACGCCAGCATATGTTAGTACCCTTGGAGATATGGTGCAGTCGAGCAGGGGTAAGGTACCAGCGGTATAATAATTTAAGATGTGCTTCTCTCATGCCAGTGCTTTTAGATAGGCGATACACCGATGACGTGGCATAAAACCAGTCCTCTCGCGAGAATGATAAATTTAGGTCCTTTTCCCATCTCAACATATATGGCAGTTTATGTTCCTTATTATTAGGTGACACTAAGCATCGGTAACACTAAGCATCGGTAACATAGAGACAATGGTTTCCGTAAGTTTTTTTTGCCCAAGCATAGCCTGTGGAAAGCTGTAATATCTTTGTCTGGTATCGCCCCGACCCTGTGCGTTAACAATATAGGTTTAATACGAAGGTAGGTAAAGAGTTCGTTTAGGGGAATACCAAATTCTTGTACCAAGTCTGGTAATGGTTTAATAGAGGTTGGAGCGAGAAGGTTTTGGACAAGGATCACTCCCTGAAGCGTCTAGGAGGCAAGGTTTAGGTCAGGGGACAATCTACTTAAAAAACTAAGGTGCAAAACTGAGCAGCCGAAACGGTTTTAATAACGGTCTGCTCCAGTGACGCCAGGTCAGGACCGAGAGATAAGAGGAGGGAAGTATCCCTTCCAGTTTACTTCTAGGGAGAGGGTCATACCACAAAGTCATGAATAGAATTAGGGGCGATAATGGCATTTTCCAGGCGCAGCCATAAGGGAGGTTCTGGGGAGTGCAGCGCAGCTAATAATTGGGCTAATAGGGAAGCTCTATAATATCTCAACAAGTCAGGGAAGCCAAAGCCACCCTTCTCTCTCGGAGTTGTAATCGTAGTAGCCGAAACCCTAGGGGGCATGCGTTTCCAGATGTGGGCAAATAGCATTTTCTGCAGACGTAGGAGGATATGTGCTGGGAGAAAAATCGGAACATTGCGAAGATAATAAAGGATTTGCGGAAGGATTGACATTTTTAAGGAGGCCATGCGGTCCAGCCAGGACAGTTCCACCGAGTGCCATGATTGCAGTTGTTTTTCAATAGATTGCAGGAGAGGGAGATAATTATGTTTAACGATGGAGCTCCTATTTTTCGTTAGGAAAATACCTAAATATTTAATAGATTCCGAACGCCAGTCAAACGAGTATTGAGTTTTAAGATCAACCAGTGAGGGACCAGGAATATGCAAAGGGAGGGCCTGAGTCTTACCAACGTTATTTTTATAGTAGGATAGCCGACCAGATTTCTCAAGTAAATTAAAAAGAGGAGGGAGTGAGGTTTCTGGGGTGGATAAGTATAGGAGAATATCATCTGCGAATAGAGCGAGTTTCTGTTCGCCTGCCGGTGTAGGCAAACCCGATATAAATGTGTTCAATCTAATATGAGATGCCAACGGTTCCAAAGCCAAGACAAAAATTAGCGGGGATAAGGGGCAACCTTGACGAGTGCCGTTCGTAATTGGAAAAGTAGGGGACGAAAATCCCATGCTTAACACCTTTGCCGAGGGGGTGGAATACAGAGCCATAACACTTTGGATAAACAAGGCGGGAAATCGAAAGGCCTCCAACGTTTGGCGCATGAAGCCCCAGTGCATGCGATCAAACACTTTTTCTGCATCTAAAGACAGTAGGAGCCCGGGGGTCCCAGAACGATTAGCTAGGTCTATTATATCGAACAAGCGATGTGTATTATCACACGTCTGCCTCCCCTGTACAAATCCTGTCTGATCCGGGTGAATCAATTTAGGGAGCAGGGGCGCAACGCGCGAGGCCAATAATTTTGCATAAAGTTTAATATCAACATTTAGTAGGGAGATGGGGCGAAAATTCACGCAATGAGTGGGGGGCTTGCCAGGTTTAGGGAGTGTGACTACGGTGGCCAGGAGCATCTCTGGGGGAAGTTGGCCAGTGGTTTTAATGTTATTGAAGAAGGCTGTCAGGGTAGGGACCAGGAGGGAGGCAAAGTTTTGATAATAAGGATTAGATAATCCATCAGGGCCTGGCGCTTTACCTTTCGGGAGAGCTCGGATCGCTTTGTAGACGTCTTCCTCAGAGAAAGGGGCCAGCAAGTCAGCTTGCTGATGGGGCAGTAATGTCGGCAAATGCGCTTCTGCTAAGAAGGTGTATATCTCTGCTGAGCAGGGTGGTGAAATGGCCGAGTCAAGTTTGAGATTGTAAAGGGAGCTATAATAGTCAACAAATTCCGAGACAATCAGCGCTGGATTACGCACTATTTGTCCCCCTAAACTTTCAATATGGGTGATTTTAGTTTCAACGCATCTAGCCCTGAGTTTAGAGGCCAGTAACTTTCCCGCCTTGTTACCTTGGGTATAGGAAGTGTAATTTAGTTTGCGTAGGGATCGTTCCATAGCCTGTAGGTTTAAGTGCTCCAACTCCCTCCGCAAGGAAAGCAATTGAGATGCAATCGATGGGGTCGGCTTATTCTTATTTTGGGATTCTAAGGAGGAGATTTGTTGTAAGAGATTTGATGTTTTAAGAGTATACTGTTTCTTTCTATAAGCCCCCTGTTTAATGAAGTGGCCCCTGATAACCGCTTTGTGGGTTGACCACACAGAGGAAATCGCCACCTCCTCCGAAGTGTTCAATCTGAAGTAATCCTCAAGAACCGATGCGGCCCCATCCCTCCCAGCCGGGTCCACAATTAACGAATCATTTAAAAACGCCACAAGCCCATACATCGAGCCGGAAAATGAGCACGGAAGGAAAGAATCAAAGGAGCATGGTCAGACCATGTCATGGGTCCTATTTGAGCATCTAAGAGATGGTGGACCATGGTCCGGTGTATAAGGCATAAATCAATTCTGCTATAGGAGGAGTGCACCTGGGGAAAAAAAGTGTAATCCCTAGTCTGGGGGTGGGAGATGCGCCAGACATCATACAGGTCAACAGATTGCAGAAAATCAGTGAAGCGTCGGCCAAGAGACTTCGCTTTTTGAGAGGGGAGGCGACCTCCAGAGGACTGGCAATCAACCATAGGGCAGGGAGTCATATTAAAGTCGCCACAGATATACACAGCGCCTTGGCTAAGAGACTGAATTTTTTTTATGGGCTTTCCTGAGGAACTGCAACTGGTTAACATTTGGGAAATACAAATTAACAATAGTCACCGGAACATCATTTAAAGAGCCAGTCAATATCAACATTCTCCCCTCCTTGTCCTGGTGTTGAGATGCAACCTGAAACAACCAATCTCTATGGAAGAGGATGGAGACTCCTCTTGATTTGGTTGGAGACATAGAGTGATAGGCTTCAGGGTACATCGGAGACCGAAGACGGGGGGCATCATGAGATCGAAAATGTGTCTCCTGTAAGCACACGATCGCAGGTTTATACTTATGCAAATCTCGGAAAAGGTAGTGTCTTTTAAAAGGAACATTCAAACCTGTAACATTTAAGGAGAAAAATTTCAGTTCAGGGGAACTCAATCAAAATTAAAGATAACATACATTGGGGTGGGAAGGAAGGAGGCGCTCACCAACTGGTGTTTACCAGTTGGTGAGCGCCTCCTTCCCTTCCCACCCCCACAATGCAGGTAGTCCCCCATTTGTAAGAAGCTTACGTCCTCCAAGGGACCTGTACAACAGGAGAACTGGAGGGAATAATGGACACGACGAACCAAAAAAAAAAAAAGAAAGAAAAAAAAGAGGACGAAATAGGAAAAAAATTGAAAAATACAGTAACAAAAAAAAAAACACTGCGAGCCCGCAGTGTGAAGGGGTGTAACTCGCCGTGGTGAAAAATGTGAGGTAGAAACTCAGGGGAGTAAACACCCACAGGGGGTTATCCCTGGCGTACCAGGGAAGGGAAATATCCAGATCAATAAGATCGTGTCAAGTATGAGCCACCAACAGGGGGTGAGGGAGCTCGGTTCTCTATTAAGTAGTGGGTCTTCCCAACAGCAAAGAAGAAGCTGAAATCAGCCGGGACCAGCTGGGCAGAGGAGAACGATATAGGCCCAGACACAGGGCCGCCGTTCATTTTGGCTTGACGCGGTGCCACTCTGGCGAAACCTTAAGTGGAGATGTTGTTACCACGCGAGGAGGGGTGTACTTCTTCACAAACCCCCATTCCTGCAGGAGTTGCATGCCCGACGGGATGTTGGCAATAGCATGTAGCCTCCCTTCTCTCCATATCAGCAATTTGGTCGGGAAACCCCATCTGTAAGCCACCTCGTGGTTCCTCAGGAGCTTCGTCAAGGGAAGGAATTCACGCCTTTTCGGTAGGGTCGTCGCTGATAGATCCGCAAACAATAGCAAGGTAGCATACGGAGCAGGCAAGGTTGGGCCTTTTCTAGCAGCAGACATTAAGGACTCCTTATATGATAAAAGTGAACTCGTACAATAACATCTCGGGGAACATCCGGTGAAAGATGTTTCGCTTTGGGCAGTCGATGAGCGCGGTCTAGGAGTAAGTCCTGGAGGGAGGCTGAGGGGAGTAAAAGTTGGAAAACCTCCATGAGATATGCCGGAAGGTCAGCCAGGACCACCGCCTCCGGGACACCACGGATCCGCATGTTGTTTCTGCGCGAGCGGTCCTCTAAGTCAGCAACTTTTGTAGCCAGCGCGTCATGAGCTATTTGCAGATTCTGGTGTCTGTCCACAAGATCATTATGAGCCAGGCAAATATCGTCAGATTTGGTCTCTAGATTGTCAGTGCGCTCACCTAGATCCTGAACATCGCGGCGCAGCTCCTGCAGCGCCTCTTTGAAGTCAGCCTGGAGGGTAGCGCGGAGTCCCTGGAGCATATCATGCATTGCCCTCTCAGATGCTGGGGACGTGTTCGAGGAACAGGATGCGGATCTCCTCTCTAAGTCCAGGCCAGAGATAGAGGAGCCCGAGATCGGGGAGCCGCCATCTTGGATTTTGCGGCCTTTTTCAGATCGGCTGGTCCGGGTCCCTTCGAGTTGCCGCTGGGCCTTTGGAGGGGCCATCCTGCTTCAGGAGGGTGTTAGGACCCCGAGGGAGGTAAGTTGAGGTTGGGATGCCCCTTGTAGTAGCCGCTGGATTGGGAAAACCGAGCGCCGCACACAGAGCTCTTAGAACATGCGGCTGCTCGTGTTGCCGGCTAGCCACCCCCCCATAAATATTTTATTTTTGTTACCAAACATGACCAGGCTTTATGTATCATTAGATATTCCAATGATACCTCAAATAACCCTGTAGCTGCTATGGAGTCAGAGATATAGGGATCCCAATACCCATCAATGCAGACATAGTTCTCCTTTCTCTGGGCCTATTCTGGGGCTTGGGCCTGGAGCTGCTGCTCCATCAGCCCCTATGTTAATCCAGCCCTACATTCAGGCTACCATCAGTTTCTAGCTCGGCTGTCACACATGTGTATTTATATGCACAGTATTTTCTAAAAGTATTTTATACAATTTTTGATCGTTAAAAAGGGTACAGAGGGCCCTTTTTTAACAATCAAAAATTGTATAAAATACTTTACACCCATCCCTATAGTTTAATATTGTTGCAATGAAGGAGGAAGACAACTTCAGCATTTCTCAAAAGGAAAATTCAGAATTGAAGCAAGAAAGCTTCAAGTAATTTCTTCCTGCAGTTTGGTTTTCTAGAGGGTAATGCAATGCTTACAACTAGAGATGTGCATTTGTTTCGGAAAAACTCGGGATTTGGAACGAAATTTGATAATTCGTATTCGGAAGTACTTCCGAATAACGAATCGATAGGAATTTGAAACGAAACCGTATATAACTAATTAATTTTTACACTGTGTCATCATCATAAAAAGAAACATTTTAATACCTGATACTATTGAATTTGAAATGAACTATCAAATTGATCTTAACTTACAATACAAGTGTAAGCAAAGGATTTTATGAAACATTAAATTTGTTTCACTGTTTGACTCAAATACTAAATCTGTGGGCCATTTTGAGGCCTATCTTTTGCTGCCTGCACATCTCGCTTTTTGTTGGCACCCTTGCTGAGGACCTGTTGGTGTCGGACTGCGGGGATGGAGGGCCCCCATCCTCCTGCTGCGCCTGCTGTCTCCTCGTCGTGGGTTCTGGAGAAGCGACCGGAGCAGCGATATTTGGACCATCCCCTGCCTGCTAGTAAAATGGAGGCTTGGTTCGAGGCCTGTCTTGATCGTATTCCGGGGGACGAAGAAAATCTACTCACCTGCGGTTCATGGCGGCGGCTGATGGCGTTGCTGGGAGCTGACCGGGAGACTGAGGACCTGACAGAAGAAATCTTGGGAGATGCTGTGTTTGACGGCTGCCTGGATGGAGCTGCTGTTCTGCGGAGTGGTAGGCCGGAGGACCTGGATCATGGACTGCGCCTGCCGTCGGTGTGTCGGAGGGGGAGCGTGGCCGGGAGGCAGGTGTGTGTGGCTGATTCTGCACCGATGGATGTGGCGAAGTCTGTTTCGGGGATTTCGCTGGATGCACCAGCCGGGACTGTCGGACTTTGTGCTGATGGGAGGCAATGTGGGTCATGGTCCCACGGCCTGGCTGGCGTTTCTGATGGGTTGGCCTGGGGTCTAGACGCCCATGATGTCTGCCGCATGGGCTCCTGGCCTATGCGGACCCCACTATGCATCCTTGATAGTGCTTTTGCTGCCCAGCCTGGCCTGCAAAGCGTAGCCCTGCCTGTCTTATGTCAGATACCACTTAGAGACACTGGCTGAGGGTACTACTCCAGGAGCCGTTCTGCCTTTTTGAGGTTTCCCCTTTATTTTTATATATTTTAGTTTTTTACGGGTTTTTATGTGAGTACTTTATGGCTTTTTAATTTTTACTGCGATATTATATGAGGACATATCTGCGAGTTCCCCTCACCCCCCCCCTTTTTGAGATTCAGAGACGCTTCAACTACCATTTTATTTTTTTATTTTTTCCCGCTGTTATTCCCCGGCTGGGGATAGATTTGAGACTTTTTGGTTTTATTTTTTATGAAATGTTTGACGACTTTTGTTATAACCCCCCCCCCCCCCCCCCGTTTCGACATTTTGCAGATTTTTCATGAGACACTCTCCCCCCCCCCTTTTTATATGTTATCTGTGTTTCTTATGAGCGCATAACATTTGGCCCTGCGAGGTCTACTATGCTGGTCAGTCTGATCTTTTCTTTCTGAAAATAAAAATCTTAAATACAAAAAAAAAATTTAAAAAAAAATCTGACCGCTTAAAATTCAACCCTAGCTTTTCTTTGGGGATTTATCTAGTGATCCAAAATTCGAATTTATATCAATTATTGAATTGATATCTGAAATTCAAAATTTCAAATCTAGGGATGCACCGATACTAGTATTGGTATCGGTGCTGATACTGCCGTTTGCACGAGAACTCGGTACTCGTGCAAATGGCCCAATACGTTCCGATACCGGAAGCCATCGCTGGGACGGCTTGCCGGTATCCGAGGGGCTGGGGAAGCTGGCCGCATGCATGAAAAGCATTTGGCCAGTGTTCCCCTCTGGCGGGCCGCATTACTTACCCAGCGGTGGGTCCGGTCGCAGGGCTGTGACGCAGCCGCCGGGCACTGGAGGCTGTGACGCTGCCTCCACTGCCCGGCGGCCGTGTGAGCGCCTCACAGCCCTGCGACCAGACCCACCGATGGGTGAGTAATGCAGCCCGCTGGAGGGGAACGCTGGCCAAATGCTTGCGGCCAGCTTCTCCAGCAGTGGGTCCGGGCGCAGATCTGTGACGCAATCACGCGGCCGCCGGGCAGTGGAGGCAGCATCACAGCCTTGCGACCGGACCCACCCCATGGCAAGTAATGTGGCCCGGAGGGGAACGCTGGCCAAATGATTTTCATGCATGCGGCCAGCTTCCCCAGAGATAGATATCTATCTATCTCTCGTCGGAGGCCTGTAATATAGTCTGAGGTCTGTAATATATACAACATCTATATATGGGTATGTCTGGTCTGAGCAAAAGTAATGTGTGTGTTAAATGGGGTGTATGGCCATACATTTCAATATAAGCAATCTGGACAGGCTTTCGGCATAATCCTAAATGATTTATTGGAAAGCGTCCCATGACCTTAAAATAGAAGTATCGGTACTCGGTATCGGTGAGTACTTTAAAAAAGGATTGGTACTTGTACTCGGTCCTAAAAATGTGGTATTGGTGCATCCCTTATCGATGCAACACGAAATACAAAAACGAAAGGATTTAAAAACGTAACTAAACAAAACAAATTTTTCAGCCATGCACATCCCTAGTTACAACTAGGTTTGCAACGATATTTTGGCCACTGAAAATATCAGCCATATAAATGGTACTCTCGGCCGAAAGGGAAAAAACGGATGAGAAAAAATAAGAATCAGTCATCCAAAACTGGGCCTGGAGACCCAGGTGCTTTCATGAGCGGGCCTAGGCGAGCCCCCTCGGCCGGGCTTCTAGGGCCCAGGTTCAGATGACAGACTTTTTTTCACCCGAGCTGCTGCTTCCTCATGGTGGTGTGTCCAGAGCCCAGCAGGGCAGCATACAGCATGCTCCACGTTCCAGCAGGGCACCTGGGTTACGCTTTCCTCCTGGGCCAATGGCATGCACATCCCCACGGTGACGAGAGGAACTGCTCAGGGCCTGCTGATCCCCAGGTCTTGCATGCTGTTTCCTCTACGAGGCTCCTTGCTTTCACACGCGGCCACGAGCAACACTCGCTCGTGTGTCACTTTAAACCTCTGGTCCTATTGGCTACAATTGAGCCAATAGGAGCCGAGCTCGAGGGCGACACTGGCTCGGCCGGGCCTCCAGACCCAGGTTCAGATGATTGTCAGCCGATCTCGGCCTACGTTTTCAGTTTCGTTATCGTCCGAAATGTTCATTTTGGTGCACCACTAGTTACAACACCCTTAAATTTTATATAAAAATGGACCCGGCACGTTGAATGATCCCAATGGCTGTCTCTGAGGGCTGTTACAATTAAATGGTTGCTTGAGAGAGGTCCTGTGCCAGGACAAAAACATTGCAATGGCTTCCTTAAACGCTCTATTGCAGTGGTTCCCAACCACAGTCCTCAAGTACCCCCAACTGGTCATGTTTTCCAGATAGCTCAAGCACAGGTGATCTTGTTTCCTTCGCAGAGATTACAGGAATCAGTCTGCCTTTCCACAAGGTGATCTACAAAATCTGGCCTGTTAGGGGTACTTGAGGACCGTGGTTAGGAACCACTGCTCTATTGCATGCTGGTCCTTGTGTGACCAGCCTTTGCTATTGGATTTGTCCCTGTTGGCTGCGACAGACATTCACAGCAAAGGCCTCGCTCAAACTTGAAGAATGTCAATCAGCTCCTGCTGCATAGCCTGAACGTCCATTGCATCCGAGTGATTGGCCTAGTGCAACTGATATGCTTTCAGTGCTGTTTCAGCGTAGATGAGTGTTTTAGATTTCTCTTTTTATGCATCACTGTATATATTACCTTGTCATGCATTTACCTCTCCCACTTTTCTGCATATATACAAGGCTTTCCTATGCTCACTGGGAGACACTGCCTTTAAGAGCTCTTTGATTGGAGGGATATGTGGAGCCTTCAAAGGCCCTGCAGGTAATTAACAGACAACATAAACTTGGGAGAAGATTTAACTGGAGATGTGTCATCTTTTAAACACTTTAAGACCAGCCCCAGGAGGAAGCTAGGCAAGCCCCCATTAATACAGAATTCAGGCCTGGATTCGGGAAGTGGATAACAGGGCTAGAGACCTGAAATTTCCAGTAGTAATAGTGGCTGTTTTACTGCATTTTTATTATTTTCTACAAAGCAGCAAGAATAAGCAAGTGTTAATCATGGAGTACAGAGGAAGTACTATTATGACAAACACATAATGAAGACAAGAAATACAACACTAATAGAAACTGTTGTTGTTCTAAAACAGAAAAATAGGTCACTGGCATATTGTGCATTGCATATTAAGAAGCAGATCACACAGATAGTGATTACAAGAATCTCCGGGGTAACTCCCTCCTGCTTTGACCAAACCAGTTTTCTAGTAAAGAAATGAAGTGGAAACAATGCTGTGTTTCAAAAGGAGAGTGAAGACTTACAGGTGTTTTCGAAAGGAGTTATTTGGACCCAAACTTGATTTAAAATCGTGCGGTGAATACATGTGATGAAAACACTATTAAGGATTGCTGAGAGCCTTGAGGACAACAAGCCTTAGGGCAACATATTGAGTTTCTAGGACCTATTAAAGTAACAAGTGTTTATTTTAGAAGATGAGTGAATCATTATATACTTAATAGCAGGATACAAGTCAATTTCCTATAACAAGAATACTGGGCAGATGAAAGAAAAACATTTCACCTGGCTGTTACAGTTCTCCTTGCTAGAAGGTAAATTGCATGTTTCAGAAAGGTTTAAAGTGAATCTGTACCAGCCAGGTGCATAATGGGATATCATCCCCTGATGGGACATAGACAAGGACCAGTAAGACATCGCAATCCTTCATTAAGTATCGCAGGTTGTGCATAACCTTGCGCCGGCACTGGGTGCCACCATTCTTGCCATTAATGTCCAGTGAACTGTGTGACTGGCACACAGAGGTGAGATGGTGCACGGACTTTTCAGTCAGTGTGCAACAAAGTGAGCGGAGGACTGTCCTGTAGTACTACTCCACCTAGAGCGGTCACTTACCCTGATGCTGAAGTGGGCGACAGATAAAGTTTGATGGGGAATTACCCAAAATTCTCTATGGAGGGAGTGATTCCCGATCTAACAAGCCCAACCTGTGCAGGCCATGACAGAGTATTTTTAGGTCTTGGTCTATATTCCAAGCAATGTAAACTTCCAAGAGAAAATTTTAAACAAGGCAGAGCTCTGGTTAAGTTTACACAATGCTTGGAATAGTGGAATCTAGCCTGTTTGTGTATACCATAATCTGTAATAACAAGGACTGATGTTTATATACACAACCTAGCAAATATTGATTTAGCATAATCGATAATGAATGGATTTTGATCTCTGAAATAAATGGTGTATTGTAAAGATTGAAAGGTGTGGTAAACTCTCATAACTGCTATGCTTTGTGCAATGAGAAATGCACAATTTACAAATTATAATGTGATTGGCAGGAATGAACTCAGCCCTTTGAGACTGTCCTTTTATCTAAACATCTGTGCTCACACCCCATCCCCAGTCATCTCACGCCTTCATGATTTCCCACGCGCGTCACACCCAAGCACCTTTTCTATATTTACCATGCCATCTACCTATACGTAACTCAGCAGTTATTAGAAAAGGTGGGAAATTAAGGCAAGACCTGGGAAATTTTCCTATCTAATGACAATCATTGCTACACTATGGGCCCCATTACCCATTTAACATTGATGCTCACACAGCTAAGCGCTAATGTTGGGTTAAAGGTAGGGATGCACCGATACCACTTTTTTAAGATCGAGTAAGAGTACCGATACTTTTTAAGAGTACTCACCGATACCGAGTACCGATACTTTTCTTTAATGTCATGTGACGCTTTCCATTAAGAACAGACCATATAAAAATGCCCCCAGCTCACATGTATATCCCCCGTGATATATACATATTCATACTGCCCCAGCACATGGATTTGCCCCCCCAGCTCACACATGGATATGCCCCCCAGCTTATGGATATGCCCTCCCCAGCTCACACATGGTTATGCCCCCCTGCTCATGGATATGCCCCCCCAGCTCACACATGGATATGCCCCCCAGCTCATGGATATGCCCCCCAGCTCATGGTTATGCCCCCCAGCTTATGGATATGCCCTCCCCAGCTCACACATGGTTATGCCCCCCAGCTCATGGATATGCCCCCCCAGCTCACACATGGATATGCCCCCCAGCTCATGGTTATGCCCCCCAGCTCATGGTTATGCCCCCCAGCTCATGGTTATGCCCCCCAGCTCATGGTTATGCCCCCCAGCTCATGGTTATGCCCCCCAGCTCATGGTTATGCCCCCCAGCTCATGGTTATGCCCCCACAGCTCACACATGGTTATGCCCCCCAGCTCACACATGGTTATGCCCCCCAGCTCATGGATATGCCCCCCAGCTCATGGATATGCCCCCCAGCTCATGGTTATGCCCCCCAGCTCATGGTTATGCCCCCCAGCTCATGGTTATGCCGCCCTGGCTCACACATAGGGTATGCCCCCCAGCTTGGACCCCCCCCCCGATACTTACCTTCCTGGGCGCCGCCGGGAATGTCTCCGTGCGCGCGCTCGTTGGAAGGACCCCAGCCGCGACCACGTGGGACCATGTGATCGCGGCTGGGGTCCTTCCAAGGAGCGCGCGCGGGGAAACTTTCCCGGCGTCGCCCAGGAAGGTAAGTATCATCGCGGAGAGCAGCTGCAGGGCCTGTCTGAATGCTCTATCTGCATTCGGACAGGCCCTGCAGCTGCTCACTGTGTACATACTTACCTTCCTGGGCGCCGCCGGGAAAGTTTCCGCGCGCGCGCTCGTTGGAAGGCCCCCATACGCGATCACATGGTCCCACGTGGTCGCGGCTGGGGTCCTTCCAACGAGCGCACGAGCGGAGACATTCTCGGCGGCGCCCAGGAAGGTAAGTATTGAGGCTGAGAGCTCCAGGGGCGGCTGTCCGAATGCCGCTAGAGCATTCAGACAGCCGCCGCAGCCCCTCGGATGCCGGCAAGCCGGCTCAATGCCGGCTTCCGGTATCGGAAAAAATATCGGGGGGTACTGCACGAGTACCAAGTACTCCTGCAGTACCCAGTATCGGCCCCGATACTAGTATCGGTATCGGTGCAACCCTAGTTAAAGGGATATGCATGTCTAGAAAAAGTTTTTTTAAATTGACATTTAAACACTTATACCTATAGACAAACTAGAATAAACCAATAAAAGTTTTAAAAAGGTGTAAGATTTTTTATTTTCTTGCTTTAAACTCTGTCGTTTCATCTTCTCCGGCGACGCCCCTCAGCTAGGGGTGTTTCTTCAGCTCATACTTCCCGAATAATCCCCGCCTCCTCCCCATCCACTACACCACCCATCAAAGCTTCACATTAACTACATTTCTTGCTCCATCTTGCTCAGTCCCCCATTCACCCCACTACTTCACATACTCAGCTATTACCCTCACCTAGAGTCACTCCTCTTAGATTGTAAACTCTTGGGAGGGGTCCCCTCTCCTACTGTTCTGTGTGTTTAACTTGTATGGACATTTGTTATTCTGCCTCTCCCATTGTACAGCTCTACAGAACGTGCTAACGCATTTTAAATACCTGTGACTGTATGAACTAACACAAGCTGTGCAGCTCTGGACCTCAGACTGGGGAAACCGAGGAACTGAATATTAGCATCTCTCTGCAACTGTGAAAGCAAACCACACTCACCCGCTGACTCGCTCCACACACTCACTCACCGACACGCTCACTTGTGCCCTTTCAAGATTTACATACTCCCAGTTTTCACTCAAAGTCCCTCACAGTCACTCCCTCTCTTGTGCTCTCTCACTGTACCTTTTCTTGTGCTCTCTGCTGTATCTTGCGGTCTTTCTCTCTTTACCGTTTCTTGCTAGGTCTCTGTTTTTCTTTGTTGTCCCTCTCTCTGCCGTCTTTCTCCCTGTGTGTATTGATTCCTTTCCTTCCCAGTCTCTGCAGTAGCTGGGGGTGAAAGGTCAGACCCCATCCTCCTCTCAGCTCAATGTGCAGGATGGGGGAGGAGCAACTCCGATGCACATGCTCAGTGCGGTTTTTAGCTATCCCTAGGTATAGGCACTGGTTAGCTCAAACTGCCTCCTGAGGTGGGCGTGGAAAACTCCAAGAAAGAAAAGTAGGTAAATATGAAAATATTTCCTATTTACTTGCATTTTATGCCTGCTGAATGACACTACTGACTCATTCAAAACCCATTGCACGTTTTTAAAAGCACACTACCAAAGCATGCATGTCCCTTTAAGTAGCCCTAATGCAGGCCGACAGTATTACATTCTGAACACTGACGGGTAAAAAAAAAAAACAGTTAGCGATTCGCAGCTTGCGCTTTTCAGCGCAAGCTTACTGTACTTTGCGCTCCCTATGTTTAACATGGGGAGCGCAAAGTGTTAATGTTAGGATTACTAAGTCCTAACGCTAATTAAAAGTTAGCACCAGCTTCTAGCTATGGTTAATTGATACCGCGTCTGGAATCCGTTATCACCAGCTGTAAACCCCCCCCCCCATCCAGATCCTCACCGCTCACCCAGCAATGAGAACTGCGGCTTGATCCAACAACCTCTGGGAGCAGAGAAAAACTGGGGGGAAAAAAGTCCCCAGTCTCCCTCCAACCTGCAGGATCTCAAGAGAGGAGAGATCCTGCAGGTCATGTGACCAGCAGTCAAAGCCTCAATTGAGTCCTAACGACTCCATGGAGGGTATGCTAGCGGCGGCACTTAACACTGCATTATGGGGCAGACTGACGATTTAGTGCCTGCCCTGTAATATGGAGATAAAACAAGGATGCAAAGGAGAAACTTTTGCACACGTTTTCCTCCTTAGTGTCCCCGTTTTACCGAGGGTGCTAACCTAACCAGAGCGGTGGTAATCTTAAATCCATATAATCTATAATGGCTCCGGTAAGTGTAATACTGCCCCATGCATTTCAATATCACTGGATGAATGAAGTTGAACAGGTTATTTATCGAACACTCAAAATTCACCTGTTCCTTATATCCCAAATACAAGTAAATATTTAAACAGCTTTTAGTATCACTATAACAGCTGCTAAAAAGTACAATCTTGCATGCCAATAGCAAACCAAACCTCTTAAAGTGCAACTGCAGACTCTTATAGACAATACACGTTTTTGCCCATTTGAAAGGGTAGGTCACCCGATATACACACTATTGTTCTTTCATTATCCTAGATAACGGAAAAAAGGAAGTTATTTGCTTTTAAAGATTCCACTTCTTCCGTGATTTGCGCCCTGTTAAAGAGGAGAAGGACCACTGGAAGCAGAGAGACATCCTACAGTACAGCCTTCTGCTTATTCAGAGGGTGACTAACCGCTAACAGCACACCGAGGGTGCTAACCTAACCAGAGCGGTGGTAATCTTAAATCCATATAATCTATAATGGCTCCGGTAAATTTACAACAGCTCTGGTTAATTTAGCACAAAGTCTGGAATATTGCCCTGAATTGGGGGGGGGGGGGGGGGAGTTGTTCAGTTGGACGACTGCTTGCAGCAGCCCCTCCCACCCTTGGCATGATGAAGTAACATAGGGGACCAAAACCTTAGAAGCAAATATCTCCCCACCATTATATAGAGAAGTGAAAAAAAAGCAGAGCTGTATAAATGGTATTGATGACCTGGCACTGCCTGTGGCATTTTGAGCACCTTGAAACGAGGATGTGGGTGTGCTCCTTTTAGTAAGTTTAAAAAACAAAAACATTTCCACCAATAACACACGTCTACTAAATGTAAAAGGGATTATGCATGCAAATCCACAGGAGCGGAGTTTGATAATATTTTCAGTTTACCGTTTCTGGTGAAAATTTTATAAATTGTCTCAATTATAGTTAACAAAGCCATTTTTTGTTTACTGCATATTTCACAAAATAGTCTTACTGTTGGATGGAAAATGCACTTTAAGACTGTAAGGTTTAAAAGTCGGTGATTAGAATGTAGCGCTTAAACCACAATAAAGCCAAAAGGGATTTCAAGGAAATTAATGATTAGTCAATTGCTTCCTATAAAGTTTAAAAAAAAGTGTCCATGCTTCACTAAACAAGATTATCTAGTTCATCATTCAGTACTCTGTAATTATGGGTAAAACTTCAAGAAAGTCAAGAAGTTGATAATTGCTGTAGGGTGGCTAGAGGATGATTAATCGCGCACATTCTTCAGGTATTACACCATACGCGATCTATCTATACCAAAAAAATGTAAACCAAAAGGCAAGTCTATATCAGTTTAACTATTTTTATACAAGAACGCTATTGACAACGTCGAGCAAGATCATGCTGCCTTTCTTTCTAGTTCTCTAATCCCAGCATGACAGAATGAGAGGGAAAATAAAGCTTGTTTCTTGGGTATGGAAATACAACTTTGTGAGTATGATAAAGGGGTCCTTAAATACTATAATTACTAAGATTTTATTGCAAAACAAAAAGAAAAGAATGGCCTTGAGCTTAGTCCCGTGCTAAAAAGGGGGATCTGTCACCAGACCAGCTTTGCACCATTTTCCTTGTGCTTTTATGATCAAAGATCAGGATAAATTCACATTTGAGTAGCTAGCTATACACTTAATTTATCCACAGTGATGGCAAAATTTGTCAACCTACATGGGATGCCACTGCACCCCTGAAAGAGGCGGGGTGCTGCCATTGTCCCTGGGAGGCAACAAAGAGGGATGAAGTTGCATCCCTAGGACTGCAGCAAGGTAGGAAGACACCACATTCCGACCGGGCAGTGAGGAGGGATTAAATTGCATCTCTAAGGGCTAGCGAGGGAAGGGGGAGGGGGTAGTCGAGGAGGGATAAAGTTCATTCCTAGAGGGGCAGCGAGTAGGGATGAAGTTGCATCTGGGGGGCACAGATAGGTTAGATAACAGCATGACTTCTCATCCTGCGGGGAGCAAAGTGGAGTGTATAAATTATAATCAGAAACTGAAAAAAGTCATAGCTACAAATAATAAAATTACATGGCTCCATGTTATATCCAGGCTGGTACATTACATTCCAGTTTTTTCACGGAATGCGCAAAAACGGTCAGACGACGCGCATTTTCAGGCGTGATTTTGTATGGATCATCAATAAAACTCTTTTTGCGTCTGGACGTTATGTAGGCTGGACATTAGCAGCGTCTGACATCTCCTAATCACGCCGCTATGCCGCAGCTGCGCACTCAGTACGTCAGTACTAGCGGTTCAGCGTTCTCCAAAAAATGCGTTCAAGTTCCACTTGCGTTGCACGGCCGGACTTTTGTGCGGCCGTACATCGTATATTGGCCGTCATTGCCCGTCATCTGCTGCTAGTGCGGCCGTAATTATGTGCGCCAGAACGCACGTTAAAAGTGCGCTGGTCTGACCCCAGCCTTACACACTCCATGGATAGCAGAGATGGACTCAAAGATGTTGATGTACTTTGCAAGAAATGCAACGTTTGTCAACCAGTAAGAAAAAAAAAATTTATGTAGATTAATCCAGTTATTTAGAAGCTGAAGCTTAACCGGAATACCATTGTTTTGTTAATGGGACACGTATTTACATAAACTGTAACTAGATTACTTGAGCATTACGAATAAAAACACCTTATAAAACACATGCAGCTGTTATTTTTTTCTTTAAGTAATTGCATTTAGATCAAAAAGGAAAAATTTGTTGTTTTTATCTCCCATTTCTATTTTGTGGATGTTTCCCATGATGCAACGATACCAGAATCTGTACAAATGTTTTACTTTACTGCCGAGGTTTATTTAAGGAGTTGAACGCGAAGGATGTGCGTGAAGCATCCTCCCGTTTCAATCCCCTGTGCAGAGGACACTCCATGCACATCTTCAAATTGTCCCAGCTCAGCACATATCGGGGCTTCAACCACAGAGGGCTAACATCCTGCAAGTCAACCCCACCCTATGGGACTGCCCCCCGCAGGAGTCATTGCACATGTGCCCAATGATGTCATAAATAGGGAGCCTCCCTTCCCGGCAGGGGAATGCCACTCCAGGAGATGCAGGGGTCCGCATCTCTGAAACCGTGCAATGTAGGAGATCAGATGAGGTGTCATCAGAAAAGACCTTTCCAATGAAGCCAATCATGACTAGGATATCTGTAAAATTAAAAAAAGTTAAAATATTTTTTTATCAAAAGAGGCAGTGCCATTTTTCAATAATAAGGTGAGGTAGTGCAGCAATATTATTCACTTTATCATTTCCCAAAGCAGCAGTAAATGTGGAGGTGATTGAGAAACATCTTTTTTCCCATCCATTCTAAAAGGCAGTGGCATTATTCGCTTCTAAACACAAACAATGCCACTGCACAAATTTAACTTCCCATTTCCCACACTGAGCAAGTTTGAAAGCAATGGCATAATGAGTTATTATGCATTGCTTCATTTAAACACAACCTGCTGCTCCACGTCTAGGAGAGCCGGGGGTCATTTGGACACAGTATTGCCATGCTTTACACCCCACTTGGTCACGTCAACTGTCATTAGACAGGTCAGGGTCTGGCCTTCCAAAATGATACCAAACTTGACCATGTAAAAAACACTTAAAAGAAAAATGAAAACCAAAAATATTAAAAATAAAAGCACCACAAAGCAGCCAACTTTTTTTCCTCAAAAGCTGTGACATTGTCCATTTAAAAAGGAGTAATAACACTGCCATTACTCACCTTCTCATTTCCCTCGCCAGGATCAAATTAAATTGTTTTGTATCTAACGCAATGTGCCAAAATACTTTTATTTTTTATTTTTTCAGTTTTGGTTATATTTGTGAGAAGGTTTTTTTTGGGCATAAGGAGTAACAGGTGCTCCATTTATGATTTGTTTCATAAAAGGCAAATTCATAGAACATACACTATATTGCCTAAAGTATTCGCTCACCCATCCAAATAATCAGAATCAGGTGTTCCAATCACTTCCATGGCCACACGTGAATAAAATCAAGCACCTAGGCATGCAGACTGTTGTTACAAACATTTGTGAAAGAATGGGTCGCTCTCAGGAGATCAGCGAATTCCAGCGTGGAATTGTGATAGGATGCCACCTGCGCAACAAATCCAGTCGTGAAATTTCCTCGCTTCCAAATATTCCACAGTCAACTGTCAGCTGTATTATAAGAACGTGGAAGTGTTTGGGAACGACAGCAACTCAGCCACGAAGTGGTAGGCCACGTAAACTGATGGAGCAAGGTCAGCGGGTGGTGAGGCGCATAGTGCAAAGAGGTCACCAACTTCGTGCAGAGTCAATCGCTGCAGACCTCCAAACTTCATGTGGCCTTCAGATTAGCTCAAGAACAGTGTGCAGAGAGCTTCATGGAATGGGTTTCCATGGCCAAGCAGCTGCATCCATGCCATACATCATCAAGTGCAATGCAAAGCGTCGGATGCAGTGGTGTAAAGCACGCCGCCACTGGACTCGAGCAGTGGAGACGCGTTCTCTGGAGTGACGAATCGTGCTTCTCCATCTGGCAATCTGAAGGACGAGTCTGGGTTTGGCGGTTACCAAGAGAACAGTACTTGTTTGACTGCATTGTGCCAAGTGTAAAATTTGGTGGAGGGGGGATTATGGTGTGGGTTTGTTTTTCAGGAGCTGGACTTGGCCCCTTAGTTCCAGTGAAAGGAACTCTGAATGCTTCAGCAAACTAAGACATTTTGGACAATTCCATGCTCCCAACTTTGTGGGAATAGTTTGGAGCTGGCCCCTTCCTCTTCCAACATGACTGTGCACCAGTGCACAAAGCAAGGTCCATAAAGACATGGATGACAGAGTCTGGTGTGGATGAACTTGACTGGTCTGCACAGAGTCCTGACCTCAACCCGATAGGTGTTCTGAGAACCAGGCCTTCTCGTCCAACATCAGTGTGTGACCTCACAAATGCGCTTCTGGAAGAAGCGTCAAAAATTCCCATAAACACACTCCTAAACCTTGTGGACAGCCTTCCCAAAAGAGTTGAAGCTGTTATAGCTGCAAAGGGTGGACCGACGTCATATTGAACCCTATGGATTAGGAATGGGATGTCACTTAAGTTCATATGCGAGTCAAGGCAGGTGAGCGAATACTTTTGGCAATATAGTGTATAACGACAAAGGCTTGGTTGATAAAATGTGGACAAATAAACTTACACGCTGCAAGCGATTGAAAGCCGAAAAGGAAATTTACAGTTTGACATTTTTTGTTATAACGTTATGACGGGACATGATGTCTGAACACAAATTATAGATTTTGAATCTCACGAGTCTGCTGAAAAATCTAATTTGTCTGGGGTCTACAATAAAACAGGACTTCAAATCACGTGGAAAAAACAGGGGTTAATTTTTACAGTATTTAACAGTTAATGAGGTGTAGGAGGCAAATTACTCTCCAGGCTGAGATCAGGGATGGCAGCTGAATGAGATAAAATAGTGAGCTTAAAAGACTTCTAATCTACCCCTTGGTGATGTCCTTTAAATACATACCACACAATACAATGATTTGAGTCTGATCGACCCATAGACTCCATTCTATGGCGAAAGTCGCACAATGAGGAGCAAGTGATGTAAAGATACTGGGGGTTGGGGTGGCAGTTTACAACACAAAAGATCACAAAATGAATGATCACAGTGACACAGAGTACAATATTTTCTTAACTATGCATACAAGAGAAAAACAAAGCACATGTAAGATATCAGCAGCATAAAAGAAACACAATGACAGTTCATTTTTTGGTGGTAGTGGCCCTTTAAGTTTAGAAATATAGAATGACATCCTTCAGTTTTAATGATTGAAGCTTTTCTCATTTTTCCAATACCTGACATATTTAACAAAGCAGTGCCCATGTTACCTTCCATACATCTTCAGCTCCTTAACGCTGTGGCAGGTGGTGCCTGGTGGGAGAGGGAATCACGTTGGCGGAGCGTAAAAGTCGCTCCCACCACCAGGCGTTGCAGCGGGCCTCTCCTTCAGGCTGTCGACGCAGAGCGATGTGAGTCATTGGCTGCAGGGGGACGGCCCGAGTCGCAGAATTGCATCCCAGAGCTCCTGTGCCACATTCCCCATATGCAGCAAGGAATTCTGGGTAGGATATGCAAATGACATCTGTCATTTGTTGGACCCTCATCAGCTAGGAGCTAGGCATGATGACCAGTTGCAGTGGTCCCAAGCATCCACTGCAACTGGTCATCATGCCTACCTCCTAGCTGATGATGGTCCAACAAATCCGAAACAGCGCTGTCCTAGGACTGGCTTTTACCAGTTGCATAAACCTTATCTCTGCTACAAAGCCACAGTGTGGCATAGCATTGATTTTAGGGTTCTGTGTAATAACAGATCCAGGATGCAAAAAAGTGAGACAGATTCCATTTGCATATCCTACCCAGAATTCCTTGCTGCATATGGAGAATGTGGCACCGGAGCTCTGGGATGCAATTCAGCGAATTGCTGTGATGTGCAAGTGGCTTCTGCAATAATAAACACATTATAGTGTGGAGCCCTTTTATCGCACTTTTTGTCCTCCACCACAACTGATATTTTTTTTTATTTATTAAATTTTTATTTTTTTTAAATGTAAAAAATAAAAGGAGTTAACGGAGCAATGACTTTCAACTGAACTTGTTGAATACAGGAACAATGTTACACACCCAGATACTGTTCCATTTCATGTACACAACATAGGTAAAAACACAAGCACAAAACACTCTGCACTTACAATCCAGCAATGCTGCCCCATAAGCCTTATCTGAATGAGTATGCAGTATTTCATTTTCCCTAATATGCACTCTCATCGTAACGAGATCCCAAATGCCTAAATTAAAAACTAGAATTATTTAAGATGTGATTATAGTAAATGTAACAAAGAGCCAACAAGTTCCATAGCGCTGTACAATGGGTGAGAGAACAAAAATACATAAAAGTTCAACAAACAATAGTAGGAGGGAGGACCCTGCTCAAGAGCTTACAATCTAAGATAAGGGGGGTGGCACGTAAGGTGAGGGTAAATAGCGGGGTATGGAAAGTAGCAGGTGCATGGGGCTGAGCGGGAAGATAGGGCAAGAAATGTACAGAGGGGGGTTATGGAGTGAGCCAATAGGCTACTCTAAAGTAATGTGTTTTCAGAGACTTCTTGAAGGACTGGAGTGAGGGGGGAGAGTCTAATGTTGCATGGGAAGTACTGGGTCTGCCTCTTGAGTGCTTCCATTTAAGTTAGCTTCAATGAGAATCAGTGCTTTACTACTTCTATAGGCATTCCACCTTGTAGAAATGTTTCAGGTAGGTTTAACTTTCCAGGTCCGGTTATTTAAACATTCCCCAGTTATGCTGATGAATGTGAAACTCAACAGCCCAAATGATCATATGTCCCGGAACATGTATTCCTCTCATGCAGAGAGACCTGCCTAGGTAAACAATTTTACACCACAGGCAGCACAAGACAGCAAACACATGCAACTTTAAAAATTACTAAAAGGGGTTATTCAGAAAGCACAGAATTTCACTGAAATGTCGTTGCTTTCTCGTTCTGCGATTCCAGTTCGACGACCCTGCAGTGAATACACTATTCATTGCAGGGACCCCAAAGTGCGCCGAACGTGGAGTCGCCGAAGTCAGCCGCACAGCAGAAAGAAAAATAAATAATGGAACTCTACTATTCCTTTAAAAAGGTGTTTAAAACAATAAAAATGCATGAAAAGGTGTGGAAATAAAAAAATCCTATAATAAAAAAAATAAAAATAAAATAAAAAAAAGACTGTTAGAGAGAGAGAGAGAGGGGGGGGGGGAAAAAAATCAAAATTTTCATCCTTAAAAATACCAAAAAATTAAAAAGATTGTTTGCTGAAAAGTAAAAACATTTGAACAATTAAAATAAAATAAAAAAAAGTGTTTTTTTTTCCCATTGAATTCCAATGGGATTTGCCTGTTTAAACCTGTCGAACGGAACCACTGCAAATCAGGTCATTTCGCTGACACTAAGGCTAATGTCAAATGAGTGCACTCTGCGTGCGTGCACAACGGACGGATGTACTGATGGAAGATACTCTAGACACCACTCGGGTCTGTTTTTGTTGATGGACGTAGAACAAAAATGGGAATTATGGGAAACAAAATATGAAAAAAATGCTAAAAATTTGAAAAGAATATGAAAAGCCATTCTGTGCGCAAAAGCGCTGCGTCTGACATCTCAGTCACACAGAACGCTAGGGGAACGTGGTGCACTCTGCGCGTCCGTCTATTATTATTCTGTATTATTAAGGGCCAGCATATTCCATAGCGCTGTACAATGGGGGAGTGCAGACATAAGACATACTAAAACACATAAGGAACAGATGGCCCTGCACTTCGGATAATTGTCCTACTGATACAGCACTTTACACAAGTGCTCAGCTAGACATCCCATGAGCTTACAATCTAAAAGGACAGGGGTAAGTGAAACAAAAGGGGAGCTGGGGAGTGTGGATCTGGTGGCTAGAGAGAGAATAGCAAGCCACAGGTTGATTAGAATAAATTGGCTACAGGTGGAGGGGAATTAATATGTTTGGACCGAGGACTGGGTGGCATTGCAGAGTGCAGAATCTGGAGTGGTGACTGTGTGTGATGAGCTGTGGTGAAGGAAGAGGCAGAGATTTAGCAGAGCAGTTTTACATTCTTTCCTAACTTGCGTCCGTTTGCCATGTGCGTTGTGCGTGCGCAGTTCGGTTCGCACGTACTTAGTGTGTGGGTCTCTATTGCTCATGATTCTATGCTACGACAGACGTGATCACTGCGTTCATCTGACGCTGGCCTTAGTTGCAGCCCTAATCTATTCGAAGAATGCTGAACTGTACCAAACGATAATATGCATAAATCGATTAGTTGGCCGGTGATTCAGATAAAAAAATATATATATATATTTACTTAAGAGAGTTGTGTAAGTGTATATTACTTTCGTAGGTACATAGGCGAATCATATACTTTTCTCACACAAGTTATACGAGAGTCTGGTCAGAGTGACCGATTGATGCTGTGTGCTCAGCTTAAGCCCATGTCTGCTTTCTCCCAAAACGAGCGCTACTACAAGCTCGCAGACATGTCAGCACGAAAGCAGGGTGAGAAGGAGGGGGAGCACTTCATGCATCCTGACTACTTTTAATAAGCTAAAGTGGTCAGGGTGTGTAGACTACCTTTACAATAATTTCAGGAACAAACTGAGATGATAAAAGGGAGTTTGGGCAAGAAACTTGACCCCCATATGAAAGGGAGTGGGTTTGGGAAAAAGACTGGACCTGAGTGTGGGAGGGAGTTTGTGGAAAGGGACCAGACCAAAAGGGAGAGAGCTGGCAGCTCCAGACCAAAGAGGTGGTGGCAGGCAGGTTGGGGTGGTGTCACAGGACTCCCAGCTTCAAGTATAAAACACCAGCAGTACAGCAACCATACCCAGTGGCAGTATCCCAGGGTTTGTGTTCTAGCGCTGCAAGAGTTGTAAACTGAATAAAAACAAAGTGGTTATGTCTGACATAATCCTAGAACTAAATCAGAGTAAAGCAGCGGCACATATAAACTCTGCTTCTGAGCTGATTTGAGAATAACGTTTAACTCAGTCTGACTCTAAACAGTGTGTGTGTAGCACACACAAAAAAAACTGATTAATCGATTATGAGAATAGTTTACAAATAATTTCATTATCGATTAGTTGTTTCAGTCCTAAAATAGATTGTCACTGTCACTGAAGAAGATAGCTGAATTGCACCGTATTCCACTGTCAATTCGCTAGTATTTGACAAATGACAACTTTGTGAATAGATGAAATGCTACAAAATTGCACCGAATAGTGAAATTCCCCATTCGGTGGCAAATGCGTAAATTTCTGAATAATCCCTTTTAATATTGCCATGAAAAAAATAAAGTACCTGGTATGGTGCTTCAGCCTATGAAAAGCCCATCTCCTGCCCTACACTGCATATACCAGGTTATACATTACTTTTTAAACATGAACACAGTAAGGAATAGATAATCAAGCATATAATCTGTTAACAAGCAACTGTTTCAGGAAGCAGAATAAAGCTAAAGTACAAGATTTACGTATTCCAGTACAGTGGTCCCCAACGCCCATTAACAGCCCAGGTTAGCGCGATATCTGAAGCACAGGTGATATGATTTGCTGCTCAGGGATTGCAGGATTCAGTCTTTTTTTTTTTTTTTGGGAAAGTATTTTACCAGGAAGGATACATTGAGATTTCTCTCATTTTCAAGTATGTCCTGGGTGGCGAGTATGTACCGTTAGGTGTCTTGCCCAAGGACACTTACTGGAGAGGTACTCTCACTGGAATCGAACCCATGTCTCCACAGGCTCTCTCCACACAGAGCAGTGATGTTACCTCTACTCCACCCAGCTTTTCCCCAAGGTAATGCTTAAAAAATGACCTGTTAGTGGGCCCTGAGGAGGACCAGGGTTGGGAAACACTGTTCTAGTATACAGTGGGTTATGAAGAAAGTCTCTTGTTTATAAGTAAGCTCTTGAAGGCCAGCTACCACCAACTACTCCTCTCCACTTCAAAAATCTAAAAAGGAATGGTTAACGGAGGAGGGCAATGAAGAGATTTCTAGTCTTAGTTAGGTCCGTGGAAGGTTGAATGGATGTGGTGGGCATCAACAGATTGACCGTATGAAACAGACGTCTGGAGTCATAAGAAAAAAGGTAGAGAAAAGGGACAAGAAATAAGACTGTTTAGTGAGAGATAGAGAGAGACTGCAGGAGCAGAGCATGAATTTGTAGTGCAGGAAGTCAGACGGAATGCGAGTCTTCCTCCAACCACGTTCAGCTGCTCTGGAGCACCACCGAAGATATCTTGTGTATTTGGTGTGCCACGGTTGGCGGTTAGGCCTGCATTTAGCACAGAGAGAAGTAGGAGCGAGTTCATCAAGTGATGAGGAGAGGACAGAGTTGTAGAGGTAAGCGCAGTCAGATGTAGAGATCGCAAGGAGAAGAGGATGGATAGCAGTGGAGAGTAGTTTAGGATTCAAGGCACTAACGGTGCCTTCGACGTAGAAGAGTAGTGGGTGGAAGCTGGAGGCTGGAGGCCAGGTAGGTGGCAAGAGAGGGTTCCAGGAAAGGAGGTGGTGAGCAAAAGGAGGAGAGTAGAGAAAATAAGATCCAGGGAGTTGCCAGCTTGGTGGGTAGGAGAGTTGGACCACGGTTTGAGGCCCAAGGAGGAGGTGATAGAAAGGAATTTGAAGGTGAGGGGGTTTGATCAGGGAGTGATGAGAGATGGGATGTCAGAGCAGAGAAAGTGAAGGAGTCAGGCTGAGAAATATTCCAGGAGAGTGGGGGGGGGGCGTAGATTAGCTCAACACGTAAGGGCGTGAGGCGGACAGCATGGACTTCGAATGAGAATAGGAGGGAGGGTATGGGAGGAATAGGCTGCAAAAGTGCAGTTTGGAGAGAGTAAAAATCCCATCCACCACACGGAAGAGAGTGATAGCTACACTTTAATAAGGAATTATTCAGGTTTTAAATAGTGATGCACCGATAACACTTTTTTAAGACCGAGTACGAGTACCGATACTTTTTAAAAGTACTCACCGATACTTATATTTTAAGGTCATGGGACGCTTTCCAATAAGAACAGACAATATAAAAATATATATAAATTTATGCCCCAGCAGCTCACACATGGATTTGCCCCAGCAGCTCACACATGGATTTGCCCCAGCAGCTCACACATGGATTTGCCCCAGCAGCTCACACATGGATTTGCCCCAGCAGCTCACACATGGATTTGCCCCCCCAGCTCACACATGGATTTGCCCCCCAGCTCACACATGGTTATGCCCCCCAGCTCACACATGGTTATGCCCCCCAGCTCACACATGGTTATGCCCCCCAGCTCACACATGGTTATGCCCCCCAGCTCACACATGGTTATGCCCCCCAGCTCACACATGGTTATGCCCCCCAGCTCACACATGGGGGGGCATATCCATGTGTGAGCTGGGGGGGCATATCCATGTGTGAGCTGGGGTGGCATATCCAGCTCATGGATATGCCTCCCCAGCTCACACATGGGTATGCCCCCCAGCTCATGCCCCCACAGCTCACACATGGGTATGCCCCCGAGCGACAATACTTACCTTCCTGGGCGCCACCGGGAATGTCTCCACGCATGCACTCGTTGGAAGGACCCCAGCCGCGACCACGTGGGACCATGTGATCGCGGCTGGGGTCCTTCCAACGAGCGCGTGCGGGGAAACTTTCCCGGCGTCGCCCAGGAAGGTAAGTATCGTCGCGGAGAGCAGCTGCAGGGCCTGTCCGAATGCTCTATCAGCATTCGGACAGGCCCTGCAGCTGCTCACTGTGTTCATACTTACCTTCCTGGGTGCCACCGGGAAAGTTTCCGCGCGCACGCTCGTTGGAAGGACCCCAGCCGCGATCACATGGTCCCACGTGTTCGCGGCTGGGGTCCTTCCAATGAGCGCACGCGCGGAGACATTCCCGGCGGCGCCCAGGAAGGTAAGTATCGTCGTGAGCAGCTCCAGGGGCGGCTGTCCGAAAGCCGATAGAGCATTCGGAGAGCCTCCGCAGCCCCTCGGATGCCGGCATCGGAAAAAATATCGGGGGGTACTGCACGAGTACCAAGTACTCCTGCAGTACCCAGTATATAACCCTAGTTTTAAATACATGTGTTCGTAAAGAAGGCTAATCATATTCGGAGTAAATATTTTTAAACGAGTACAATGTCCACTGGAGAAAGGTTCACTTTAACAGTGATCCTAGAAAAATCACATTGCCACTTCAGAGGAAACAACCACATCTAGAAAACAAGATCAGTTTCATGTATGCATGTAAATCTAATCCATTCACCGCACTAATAAAAGCGCAATAAAAATACACAACATTATATACCGCTTCCTATATCGTGCTCATATTGCCCATATCTCAGTTTGAATAAAGCATGCCATAATAAACAATAGCTTGTGGGATACTGCATAAAATGATAGGCTGCAGATGGCATGGCCACCATGCAGAGAATCTGGGACACACATTTGTTATTACCTAGATCAGTGATAGAACATTGTAGGTTTCAAAATATGATGTTCTAGCAGTCTTAAAGGAACACTCCAGGCTGAAAATCAACCCCCCTTGTTTTTACATTATATTAAAGCTATTGCCCTAACTAGTAATTGAGTATATATATATATATATTTATTTAATGTAATACTTACCCTAAAAATGACACTTTTCCAACGGCGTTTTTTATTTTTTACTCACCTCCCTCCTCTTCCGCTCCCGTCGTGGAACACTTGGAACTTGGCTACAGGTTTACGTGCAAAGCGCGCATGCGCGCCTATCACGTAAACTAGCCAATGAGCAGGCTTCCTCCCGGAATCCTGCTCATTCAACTGCACATGCGCGGAGCAGTGCGCGTTCACGAGAGGCGAGGTGAGCTGAAGTTCACCCCGCCTGCTCGTCTAAAAATCCACTCCCCCCCCACAGTGAAAACATTACCCTCCCTACAGACACAACCAAACGAAGTTGCGTGCGCAGCAACACTCTTAGGCGGAGGAGAAGGAGGAGGAGGTGGTGGATCCGGCTCCTTCTCCTGCGCGTTCCCGCGAATCTGCCGGAGCGGTGGGACGTCATTGCGCTAGTAGCGCGATGACGTCCCATCTTTCCCGAGAGTTCTAAAAAGCGGGAAGTTGAAACACGATCGGCTGATTGACAGCTGGGAGGGCGGAGGCAAGTCCTCCACTTCTCTCAGCAATATCAGCCGATCGGGAAAACGTAGAAGGGGGGGGGGGGGAGGAATGGGATACTTCAGGCAATATGACCACCTTAAAAAGCTGAGGTGGTCTAGAGATAACATGAAACTGAGGCTGGTGTCAGACGAGCGAATTTTGTACAGACTGTGCGTTCGTGCAGTGCGGACATACTTTCTGACGGAAGACGCAGTACTGGCCACACAGTCCTTTTTTTAAATTAAATTAAATATGAAAAACATTTTGATCTTCAAAAATGCTGGCCGCATAAATGCAATCCGTCAGACCTCGTTCACGCACACACAAAGCAATACGGACGTTGCGCACGGTGCGTCCGTTCTAGCGGATTTACGTTCTTGCCTAACCTGCGTCTGTTTGCCGTGTCCGTTGTGCTCCGCAGTTCTGTGCGGACGTACTTTGTGTGTGGGGCTCCATTGGTCATAATTATATGCTATAATGGACGTACAAATGTGCAGCAACACGGATGTGATCAGTGTGCTCCTCTGACACGAGCCTTAAAGTCCTGAAACATCTGGGGTGCCGAGCTTCACCATCACTGACCTAGATAGTAGGCATGGTTAGCATTGCACATAACAAGTGACAACATTTGTGCTCATTATATTTGTGAGCCGCTACAAATCTAAAAATTGGGGAAAAATAAATAAAAATTAGCACACTTCCTACCTTATATGAGAAAGACAGTTTTTGGTTCCATTAATTCCAAGGGTTAATTACCTAAATCCAGAGTGGACATAGATGAAGCCTGCATCATCTCTGTATGAGGGAGAAACAGCACTAGTAGGTTAGCATTAATAAGCTACAAGTCGTTTTAGATGCAACCTATGACAAAATACAATTAGCTAGGGGGACCCCCCCCCAAAAGAGGTTTTGCCTCGTCAGCATTGCAGGGGAACGTAAAAAAAGTGTTCCCTTATTATTTTTAGGTTCAGATTTCGCTTTTCTTGCCCTTAAATAATTAGGCAGAGGCTTCTGACAGCCTCTGCCCAAAATATTTTTGGGATGTACTGTTTACTTCTCTTCTCCCTCGCTGTTATAGATTATTGGACAGAAAAAAATAAAATAAACCTGACTAACAAAGTGATAAATATATAGAAGCGGCTAAAATCATAATTTGGGTCAATACAAACCAACTGCCAGATGCAGAGGCAAGGTTCCCAACGTTTCGGCAAGGATTCGCCTTTATAAAAGGTATACCTTGATATAGGCGAATCCTCGCCGAAACGTTGGCGCCTAACTTTTGTAGCTGGCTCCTAGATTCAAAGCAAATTTGTCAAGCCATGCGATAGAAATTATCAGTGCACTATTCCTTTCAGCATAGCACATAGCTCACAATTGTGTATGTAAGACAGACATTTGGTATGCAAGTCATGCAGAGCTTCTCTGGCCATAAGTTGTCCACCAATGCCCCTGCCAATCAGGAACATTGTTCTGAATAAAAGGCTGCTGGCAGGACACTTGCATGAATCTACATTTATTACAATTAATATATTTTTAGTTTGATACAAACTACGTTTTGTAAACCATGCAACTGAAAGCTTTTTTTGCTAAATTAAAAACCTGAAAATATGCCAAGATATACATTTCACATGCAGTGTCATTTTTCATGGATTAACCCCTTGGCTGCAGATGTGTGTGGGATATCCTAGTGTTTCCCGCAACATGCTAGGATGTCCTCCACACATCATTACCCACGCCGGAGGGGGGGGGGGTCACCACCAGTTCGGGGGGAATCCTGCAGTGGTCTGACTTCCTGGAAGTCAGACCACATCTTGGGACCTTCCCCACCCACCGACATCAACTCCCTGCACTGGCGCACGCGCCCATTCCCTGTAGAGGAGAGCAGGGCCGCCATCAGGGCATTACAGCCCATGCTGGAGTAAGGGGCCCGAGCAATGGGGGGGGCCCGCCACCGGCAACTATGTTTACTTTAGGCTGCAGGCCTCGGAGGAGGTCCTGCGGCCTACCTGGGCCCAGTTGCCGGCAAGCAGGGACTCCAAGATGGCGGCTGGCGGGCCCCCTCTGATAATGTCAGAGAGGGCACGCCAGTCGCCTGTAGGCTCATGCAGTGGCGTAGCGAGGGGGGGCAGGAGACCCCAGGCGCCTGTCAGGGGGCACGCCACCAAGGAGGAAATTTCTGCGTCTTTCTGTCCCTGTCAGAGATCGGGATTTGGAGCCTCTCGTGCTGCTGCAGTTGCTCCTCCCCTTCCTCCTCCACACAGCTTCCTGCCAACTCCACGTGCCTCGAGGGAAAGAAGAGTTGAGAGCATCCGCGGGCCCAGGCAGTAACAGCTCTTTAGAGCAAACAGCAGGCTTGGAAGCTGCACAGGTTCTCTGTCACAGGGAGACACACATCCCCCTGTGTGCTGACAGCACTGGCAGCGGCTCCCAGGACCAAAGAAGGTAATGCAACACTGGAGGGGGTGAAGTGAAATTGGAGAGGGGTGAAAGCAGAGGGGGAATGAAATCGAAAACAGCAGGGGGAATGAAAACAGCAGGGGAAATGAAAACAGCAGGGGGAATGAAAACAGCAGGGGGAATGAAAACAGCAGGGGGAATGAAAACAGCAGGGGGAATGAAAACAGCAGGGGGAATGAAAACAGCAGGGGGAATGAAAACAGCAGGGGGAATGAAAACAGCAGGGGAATGAAAACAGCAGGGGGAATGAAAACAGCAGGGGGAATGAAAACAGCAGGGGGAATGAAAACAGCAGGGGGAATGAAATCGAAAACAGCAGGGGGAATGAAATCGAAAACAGCAGGGGGAATGAAATGAAAACAGCAGGGGGAATGAAATGAAGAAAGCAGGGGGAATGAAAGCAGGGGGAATGAAAGCAGGGGAATGAAAGCAGGGGGAATGAAAGCAGGGGGAATGAAAGCAGGGGGAATGAAAGCAGATGGGGGTGTGTGAAATGAAAGCAGAGGTGGGGGTGAAATGAAAAGCAGGAGGGGGTGAAATGAAAACAGCAGGGGGAATGAAAGCAGAGGGGGGTGAAATGAAAGCAGCAGGGGGAATGAAAGCAGAGGGGGGTGAAATGAAAACAGCAGGGGGAATGAAATCGAAAACAGCAGGGGGAATGAAATCGAAAACAGCAGGGGGAATGACATGAAAACAGCAGGGGGAATGAAATGAAAACAGCAGGGGGAATGAAATGAAAACAGCAGGGGGAATGAAATGAAAACAGCAGGGGGAATGAAATGAAAACAGCAGGGGGAATGAAATGAAAACAGCAGGGGGAATGAAATGAAAACAGCAGGGGGAATGAAATGAAAACAGCAGGGGGATGAAATGAAAACAGCAGGGGAATGAAATGAAAACAGCAGGGGAATGAAATGAAAACAGCAGGGGGAATGAAATGAAAACAGCAGGGGAATGAAAGCAGGGGAATGAAAGCAGGGGGAATGAAAGCAGGGGAATGAAAGCAGGGGGAATGAAGCAGAGGGGGGTGAAATGAAAACAGCAGGGGGAATGAAATGAAAACCGCAGGGGGAATGAAATGAAAACAGCAGGGGGAATGAAATGAAAACAGCAGGGGAATGAAAGCAGGGGAATGAAAGCAGGGGAATGAAAGCAGGGGGAATGAAAGCAGGGGAATGAAAGCAGGGGGAATGAAAGCAGGGGAATGAAAGCAGGGGGAATGAAAGCAGATGGGAATGAAAGCAGATGGGAGTGTGTGAAATGAAAGCAGAGGTGGGGGTGAAATGAAAGCAGAGGGGGGTGAAATGAAAACAGCAGGGGAATGAAAGCAGAGGGGGGTGAAATGAAAACAGCAGGGGAATGAAATCGAAAACAGCAGGGGAATGAAATCGAAAACAGCAGGGGGAATGAAATCGAAAACAGCAGGGGGAATGAAATGAAAACAGCAGGGGGAATGAAATGAAAACAGCAGGGGGAATGAATGAAAACAGCAGGGGGAATGAAATGAAAACAGCAGGGGGAATGAAATGAAAACAGCAGGGGAATGAAATGAAAACAGCAGGGGGAATGAAATGAAAACAGCAGGGGGAATGAAATGAAAACAGCAGGGGGAATGAAATGAAAACAGCAGGGGAATGAAATGAAAACAGCAGGGGAATGAATGAAAACAGCAGGGGGAATGAAATGAAAACAGCAGGGGGAATGAAAACGAAAACAGCAGGGGGAATGAAAACGAAAACAGCAGGGGGAATGAAAACGAAAACAGCAGGGGGAATGAAATCGAAAACAGCAGGAATGAAATCGAAAACAGCAGGGGGAATGAAATGAAAACAGCAGGGGGATGAAATGAAACACAGCAGGGGGAATGAAATGAAAACAGCAGGGGGAATGAAATGAAAACAGCAGGGGGAATGAAATGAAAACAGCAGGGGAATGAAAGCAGGGGGAATGAAAGGGGGAATGAAAGCAGGGGAATGAAAGCAGGGGGAATGAAAGCAGAGGGGGGTGAAATGAAAACAGCAGGGGGAATGAAATGAAAACCGCAGGGGGAATGAAATGAAAACAGCAGGGGGAATGAAATGAAAACAGCAGGGGGAATGAAAGCAGGGGGAATGAAAGCAGGGGGAATGAAAGCAGGGGGAATGAAAGCAGGGGGAATGAAAGCAGGGGGAATGAAAGCAGGGGGAATGAAAGCAGGGGGAATGAAAGCAGATGGGAATGAAAGCAGATGGGAGTGTGTGAAATGAAAGCAGAGGTGGGGGTGAAATGAAAGCAGAGGGGGGGTGAAATGAAAACAGCAGGGGGAATGAAAGCAGAGGGGGGGGTGAAATGAAAACAGCAGGGGGAATGAAATCGAAAACAGCAGGGGGAATGAAATCGAAAACAGCAGGGGGAATGAAATCGAAAACAGCAGGGGGAATGAAATGAAAACAGCAGGGGGAATGAAATGAAAACAGCAGGGGGAATGAAATGAAAACAGCAGGGGGAATGAAATGAAAACAGCAGGGGGAATGAAATGAAAACAGCAGGGGGAATGAAATGAAAACAGCAGGGGGAATGAAATGAAAACAGCAGGGGGAATGAAATGAAAACAGCAGGGGGAATGAAATGAAAACAGCAGGGGGAATGAAATGAAAACAGCAGGGGGAATGAAATGAAAACAGCAGGGGGAATGAAATGAAAACAGCAGGGGGAATGAAAACGAAAACAGCAGGGGGAATGAAAACGAAAACAGCAGGGGGAATGAAAACGAAAACAGCAGGGGGAATGAAATCGAAAACAGCAGGGGGAATGAAATCGAAAACAGCAGGGGGAATGAAATGAAAACAGCAGGGGGAATGAAATGAAAACAGCAGGGGGAATGAAATGAAAACAGCAGGGGGAATGAAATGAAAACAGCAGGGGGAATGAAATGAAAACAGCAGGGGGAATGAAAACGAAAACAGCAGGGGGAATGAAAACGAAAACAGCAGGGGGAATGAAAACGAAAACAGCAGGGGGAATGAAATCGAAAACAGCAGGGGGAATGAAATCGAAAACAGCAGGGGGAATGAAATCGAAAACAGCAGGGGGAATGAAATCGAAAACAGCAGGGGGATGAAAGCAGGGGGAATGAAAGCAGGGGGAATGAAAGCAGGGGGAATGAAAGCAGGGGGAATGAAAGCAGGGGGAATGAAAGCAGGGGGAATGAAAGCAGGGGGAATGAAAGCAGGGGAATGAAAGCAGGGGGAATGAAAGCAGGGGGAATGAAAGCAGGGGGAATGAAAGCAGGGGAATGAAAGCAGATGGGGGTGTGTGAAATGAAAGCAGAGGTGGGGGTGAAATGAAAGCAGAGGGGGGTGAAATGAAAACAGCAGGGGGAATGAAAGCAGGGGAATGAAAGCAGGGGGAATGAAAGCAGGGGGAATGAAAGCAGATGGGGGTGTGTGAAATGAAAGCAGAGGTGGGGGTGAAATGAAAGCAGAGGGGGGGTGAAAACAGCAGGGGGAATGAAAGCAGAGGGGGGGTGAAATGAAAGCAGCAGGGGGAATGAAAGCAGAGGGGGGTGAAATGAAAACAGCAGGGGGAATGAAATCGAAAACAGCAGGGGAATGAAATCGAAAACAGCAGGGGAATGAAATGAAAACAGCAGGGGGAATGAAATGAAAACAGCAGGGGGAATGAAATGAAAACAGCAGGGGGAATGAAATGAAAACAGCAGGGGGAATGAAATGAAAACAGCAGGGGGAATGAAATGAAAACAGCAGGGGGAATGAAATGAAAACAGCAGGGGGAATGAAATGAAAACAGCAGGGGGAATGAAATGAAAACAGCAGGGGGAATGAAAGCAGGGGGAATGAAATGAAAGCAGAGGTGGGGGTGAAATGAAAGCAGAGGGGGGTGAAATGAAAACAGCGGGGGGAATGAAAGCAGAGGGGGGTGAAATGAAAACAGCAGGGGGAATGAAATGAAAACCGCAGGGGGAATGAAATGAAAACAGCAGGGGGAATGAAATGAAAACCGCAGGGGGAATGAAATGAAAACAGCAGGGGGAATGAAATCGAAAACAGCAGGGGGAATGAAAGCAGGGGAATGAAAGCAGGGGAATGAAAGCAGGGGAATGAAAGCAGATGGGAGTGTGTGAAATGAAAGCAGAGTGGGGGTGAAATGAAAGCAGAGGGGGGGTGAAATGAAAACAGCAGGGGAATGAAAGCAGAGGGGGGGGAAATGAAAACAGCAGGGGGAATGAAATCGAAAACAGCAGGGGGAATGAAATCGAAAACAGCAGGGGGAATGAAATGAAAACAGCGGGGGAATGAAATGAAAACAGCAGGGGGAATGAAATGAAAACAGCAGGGGGAATGAAATGAAAACAGCAGGGGAATGAAATGAAAACAGCAGGGGGAATGAAATGAAAACAGCAGGGGAATGAAAACGAAAACAGCAGGGGGAATGAAAACGAAAACAGCAGGGGGAATGAAAACGAAAACAGCAGGGGAATGAAATCGAAAACAGCAGGGGGAATGAAATCGAAAACAGCAGGGGGAATGAAATCGAAAACAGCAGGGGGAATGAAATGAAAAACAGCAGGGGAATGAAATGAAAACAGCAGGGGGAATGAAATGAAAACAGCAGGGGGAATGAAATGAAAACAGCAGGGGAATGAAATGAAAACAGCAGGGGGAATGAAATGAAAACAGCAGGGGAATGAAAACGAAAACAGCAGGGGAATGAAAACGAAAACAGCAGGGGGAGGATGAAACGAAAACAGCAGGGGGAATGAAATCGAAAACAGCAGGGGGAATGAAATCGAAAACAGCAGGGGAATGAAATCGAAAACCGCAGGGGGAATGAAATCGAAAACAGCAGGGGGAATGAAATCGAAAACAGCAGGGGGAATGAAAGCAGGGGGAATGAAAGCAGGGGAATGAAAGCAGGGGAATGAAAGCAGGGGGAATGAAAGCAGGGGAATGAAAGCAGGGGGAATGAAAGCAGGGGGAATGAAAGCAGGGGGAATGAAAGCAGATGGGGGTGTGTGAAATGAAAGCAGAGGTGGGGGTGAAATGAAAGCAGAGGGGGGTGAAATGAAAACAGCAGGGGGAATGAAAGCAGGGGGAATGAAAGCAGGGGGAATGAAAGCAGGGGGAATGAAAGCAGGGGGAATGAAAGCAGATGGGGGTGTGTGAAATGAAAGCAGAGGTGGGGGTGAAATGAAAACAGCAGGGGGAATGAAAGCAGAGGGGGGGTGAAATGAAAACAGCAGGGGGAATGAAATGAAAACAGCAGGGGGAATGAAATGAAAACAGCAGGGGGAATGAAATGAAAACAGCAGGGGGAATGAAAGCAGATGGGGGTGTGTGAAATGAAAGCAGAGGTGGGGGTGAAATGAAAGCAGAGGGGGGGTGAAATGAAAACAGCAGGGGGGGTGAAATGAAAACAGCAGGGGGAATGAAATGAAAACAGCAGGGGGAATGAAATGAAAACAGCAGGGGGAATGAAATGAAAACAGCAGGGGGAATGAAATGAAAACAGCAGGGGGAATGAAATGAAAACAGCAGGGGGAATGAAATGAAAACAGCAGGGGGAATGAAATGAAAACAGCAGGGGGAATGAAATGAAAACAGCAGGGGGAATGAAATGAAAACAGCAGGGGGAATGAAATGAAAACAGCAGGGGGAATGAAATGAAAACAGCAGGGGGAATGAAATGAAAACCGCAGGGGGAATGAAATGAAAACAGCAGGGGGAATGAAATGAAAACAGCAGGGGGAATGAAATGAAAACAGCAGGGGGAATGAAATGAAAACAGCAGGGGGAATGAAATGAAAACAGCAGGGGGAATGAAATGAAAGCAGCAGGGGAATGAAATGAAAGCAGCAGGGGGAATGAAATGAAAACAGCAGGGGAATGAAATGAAAACAGCAGGGGGAATGAAATGAAAACAGCAGGGGGAATGAAATGAAAACAGCAGGGGGAATGAAATGTGAAACAGCAGGGGGAATGAAATGAAAACAGCAGGGGGAATGAAATGAAAACAGCAGGGGGAATGAAATGAAAACAGCAGGGGGAATGAAATGAAAACAGCAGGGGGAATGAAATGAAAACAGCAGGGGGAATGAAATGAAAACAGCAGGGGGAATGAAAGCAGAGGGGGGGGGAATGAAATGAAAACAGCAGGGGGAATGAAAGCAGAGGGGGGGGGGTGAAATGAAAACCGAGCAGGGGGGCATGAAGTGAAACCAGAGCAGGGGGAATGAAAGCAGGGGGGCATGAAGTGAAAACACAGAAGGAGGGGGGGAATGAAATGAACATGAGAACTAAGAGGGGGTGAAATGGACTGAAAAGGGAGGTGGGGAGATGGACATGATAAGGTTGGGGGTCACACGAACGCATTTTTAACGTGCGTTTAGGCGCACTTAATCACGGCCGCAGCAAATGACGGCCAATATACGAAGTACGGCCGCACAAAAGTCCGGCCTTGCAACGCAAGCGGCAAACTAACGCATTTTTTCGAGAATGCAGAACCGCTAGTACTGACGTACAGAGTGCGCTGCGGCGGCATAGCGGTGTGTGTGCGTGATTAGATGTCAGACGCTGCTAATGTCCGGCCAACATCACGTCCAGACACAAAAAGGGTTTTATTGACGATCCGTAAAAAATCAAATGCGTGAAAATGCGCATCATATGACAGTTTTCGCTCATTCCGTGAAAAAAATACGTCAATGCGTTCAGACGCACTTTTTGACGGTCGCTGCGAATAATGCGTTAGTTTGACCCTAGCCTAAAGGAGAGACCCCCCACCTATACCGTTAAAATGTCTATTGCAGTGGATTCCTGTGTACGTTCATACTCACTGCCTTTACTGTGGGCGTTCTGTTGCTGTGATGCTTAATCAGTGGAATAATATCATAATAATTTTATGCTACATTGTTTGCACGAATACACATTTTAGGTGATTTTAAGGTATTGGGAGTAACACTCTGTAATACGATCTTGATTCACATTATTTTTAATCACAATTTCATACTGTCTTAAATTATTTAAACCAGTTAGATACTATAGGTTTGTTAAATGTGCGAGCAGTATGTGTGATTTTAAGATATTGGGACGAACACTCTGTAATGTGACCACGATTCACAGTAAATATTGATTTCCTATGGGAAGAAGGGATCGGGGGGGCCCCATTCTGAGGGTCAGTAAGGGGCCCCAAAATTTCTGATGGCTGACCTGGAGAAGAGCATACAGGGGTTCTTTGCCGCTGCGAAGAAGAGCGCCCAAAAGAGACGTAAAACTTTAGTGACGGCTTCCCTCTGGGCCTCAGTACCGGTCTCCGATCCCTCGCTGGGCTGCTCTGAGGACGACGTAACACTCTGACCGCCCTCTACACCGGCATGCCTTGGTGCAGCAGACGCCTGATGCCTACAGGCGGGAACCCCCCCCAGACTCTGGAGAGTCTCAACGGCACCCCAGTGTCGACACGATTGCTGCCACAGATGACACACACCCCACCACCATGGGGGATTACCGCAGCTTTATAGCAGAGATCAGATTCCTGTGGTCAACTGAACTAGCAGGGGTGTGAGCTGAAGTGGACGTAATGCACTCCCAAATGCTGACAACTCAGATGCAGACCTCAGACCTAGCGATAAAACATGCTGTCCTCGCGGCTCAAGTGACCACTCTCCAGTCACAGGTTGACCTTCTGACCCGATCGGGTGGAGACCCTGGAGACCCATCACCGCAGGCGTAACACCGTGTGTGAGGAGTCCCGGAATCAGTGTCCCCGGCAGACCTACTCCCCTACATGAACAGTCTGACCCGTTGGATGTTGGAATCGTCCTACGGCACGCCAGAGATCTTCGGGACTGTCAATCGGATCTGCAAGGCTATGACGGCTCCCAAGGATGCCCCGAGAGACATCATCGCAGTGGCAAGGAATATGGCAGCCAAGACACACCTTATGTTGGCCCTGGGCAGCTATTCTGTTAGAAGGAGCGACGCTATCCTTATACTGGGGACCTACCCTTCATGACCCTGATGGCGCGCCGATGGTTACGTCCAGTGACAGCCTTTCTCCTCCTCAAGAGGATCCGCTACCACTGGGGTATGGCCGGTTCGCTCGTCGTGACCCACAACAAAGCGCCTATCACCATCTCCGACCCAGCCGAGGCTTGGCCTTTGATTCTTGGAGCGGGACTTGCCCCGTAGGGTGGGCATCCCCCCCAGGCTGAGACCTTCGCTCACAGGCTGCACCAGACTACGCCACCTCAAATTTTGTTTCTGGACCAGGCCCATTTCCTGATGTGACTCACACCCCCCCCCCTCCTGAGACCTTTCTTTTCTTCTTAGGAGAACTTTCCTCACTTTGTTGCGGCCCCCCCACGCCCTTTTTAAACTTTTTATTCCTCACTTTGATTTTCTTTTTTGGCATAATCAGGATTGCTTGGGGACGCCACTTGACTCCCTTGGCCTCACAGAAACGCGGCACTGGTTTGGCCTTTGCCATCTCCCCCCTTTTGAATTTTCTGTTTTCGCGATGAGACCTTTTGTATTTTGCGGTTTTTACCATTTACGTTTTCATAATTTTTTTTGCTGCTGCCTGCTGAGGACTTTATTCCTTTCGGGGAGACTTGTTTTGTTATTTGAACCCCTAGTATGTATTGGCAGGTGTCCCTTTTTTCTCTACGTTGTTTGGTTGATGACTTGCATTGGCCCTGCGAGGCCACTTCCATACCTGTTTGCTGTGATTGTAACGGCGAACTTCAAAAAATAAAGAATAATATATTTTTTTTTTTTAAAGTCTGCCAAGTAGCTTATAGTCTCCATTTGCATCAGGAATACCTGCAAAAAAGGTTTCAACTGCTATACACAAAACAGTAATAAAATTGGTTAAGAATCACATAACGAATACTACAAAAAACACATTTTTGATTGGGACTAAGGCTAGGGTCAGACGAACGCATTTTCACGTTGTCTGTGAAAAAGTGCGTTCGAACGAATGGACGTATTTTTTCACGGAGTACGCGATAGCGGTCATACGATGCGCATTTGCATCCGTGATTTTGTACGGATCATCAATAAAACACTTTGTGCATCTGGACGTTATGTTGGCCGGACATTAGCAGTGTCTGACATCTCCAATTCACGCACACATGCCGCTAGCGGACGCAGCGCACTCTGTACGTCAGTACTAGCGGTTTTACGTTCGACAAAATGCGTTCGTTTTCCACTTGCGTTGCGCAGCCGGACCTTTGTGCGACCGTACTTCGTATATTGGCCGTCATTGCCCGGCATTTGCTGCTAGTGCGGCTGTAATTAAGTGCGCCTGCACGCGCGTTCGCACTGCGCTCGTCTGACCCCAGCCTAAATCATGTAAACATCTACGATTTTTTTACCAGAATTAACCAACTCAATGGAGCTGCCCACCTGAGTCCATGTCAACAGCCCTGCATAGAGTTGGTGCCAGCCACCCGATGCGCCGAAGAAGAGTTAGGACAATGTCGGTAAGACATGGTTCAGACAAAATGAAAATGTAAGCAACCTGAAATTAAAATGGGGCAATGTGGACATATCAAATGGCCAACTAAAATGAATGGAAGCAATGAAGGCATAATACCTACAATTGGGGAAAAAAATATTAAATAGGTACATAAAGGCAAGTGGTGAGGGTATGTCTGCACCTGCCTGGTACATAAACCAACCTATCCATCTGCCTGGTTAATTAGTAATTACCATGAAACACTTTTAGGTGTACATTGAAATAGACAGTGTAAATGAGAAACATTTGCAAAACAGTATTTCCGCACACACCAACTAGTGAAATAAAACTATATATAGAACTCGTTTTCCTCGTGGGCACACAATTCTCAACTCTCCAGCTTAATGCAAAAAAACATGGAATATGTACATGTAACTGCGCAGGTATATCTACATATACAAAAGCACTGGAGAAGACCCCGTGCCTAGTCTTGCTTGGTACTAAATCATATTACATTCTAAGTACACCTGCACATTATTAGAATTGTTTTGTAACAGGTCGAAGCTGCAGAACTCAAGGGTCGACAAACGTATTCAACAGCTAAAACAAAGCTTCAGGCAAGGGGAGCACGAGGAAAAATATGAACACTACGTCCCTAACAAAAAGGCGTTTTAACAGTTTATTTTTCTGCCAGCAATTCAGTTTCCCTGATCGGTTATGTACAGTTGTGTTCAAAATTATTCAACCCCCAATACTGTAAAGGGTTTTAGGGAATTTAGTGTACATTTGTAATTGTTTTCAGAATGAAATCCTACAAGGACTTTTTAAAGAACCATATGCAACTAAAATGACATCAATTGGTTTTGTAATACAGTAGTAAATGTTTCTTTTGTGAATTCTTCATTGACACAATTATTCAACCCCTTAAAGACTACCACTCTGAAGAACAGAGGTTCATTCAAGTGTTTTCAATCAGGTATTGAAAACACCTGTGGATGTCACGGAGCAGCAATAAAGCATAATAAGCACCAATTAGGCAGTTTTAAAATGACTGTGATACTCAGCTCCTTCTAGACATTTACTGGTGTGGTTACAAACATGGTGAAGTCAAGAGAATGGTCCAGGAAGATAAGAGTAGAGGTGATTACTCTTCACAGGAAGGGCAATGGCTATAAGAAGATTGCAAAGATGTTAAACATACCAAGAGAGACCATAGGAAGCATCATTCGCAAATTCAAGGCAAAGGGCACTGTTGAAACGCTACCTGGTCGTGGCAGAAAGAAGATGCTGACTTCGACTGCTGTGCGCTACCTGAAGCGTAGAGTGGAGAAAAGTCCCCGTGTGACTGCTGAGGAACGGAGAAAAGATTTGTCAGATGTGGGTACTGAAGTTTCAGCTACCAGGAGATATTAGATGACAATGTGATGCAGTCCGTCACAAACCTGAGGCTTGGGAGACGTTGGACCTTTCAACAGGACAATGATCCCAAGCATACCTCCAAGTCCACTAGAGCATGGTTGCAGATTAAAGGCTGGAACATTTTGGAGTGGCCATCGCAGTCACCTGACTTAAATCCGATTGAGAACCTCTGGTGGGACTTAAAGAAAGCAGTTGCAGTGCGCAAGCCTAAGAATGTGACTGAACTGGAGGCTTTTGCCCATGACGAATGGGCGAAGATACCCGTAGATCGCTGCAAGACACTTGTGTCAAGCTATGCTTCATGTTTAAAATCTGTTATAACTGTAAAAGGATGTTGTACTAAGTACTAAGATTGAATGTCACTTGGGGGTTGAATAAAACTGATAATGATGCGAGCACAGAAAAGACATTTCTGGTTATTTCATTATAAATGTTATATTTGTCTGACCTACACGTGCCTCTTTGATTTAATTGTAAGCAAGATGACTGAATGATCAAAATCAATGTCAAACTGGCCAAAACACTCAATTTCAGTGGGGGTTGAATAATTTTGAACACAACTGTATGTGTATACATACATACACCGTGCATGGTTAGTGGCTCGGGCAGAGCATGCTGGGAGTAGCAGTGCATCATGCACTACTACTCCCAGCATGCTCTGCCCGAGCCACTAACCATGCACTACTACTCCCAGCATGCTCTGCCCGAGTCACTAACCATGCACTGCTACTCACAGCATGCTCTGTCCAAGCCACTAACCATGCACTGTGCATGGTTATTGGCTCGGGCAGAGCATGCTGGGAGTAGTAGTGCATGGTTAGTTGCCAGGCAGAGCATGCTAGGAGTAGTAGTGCCGGGAGTAGGGTCAGGGTACAGGACACGCACCTGGCGTCTGTCGAAGGCCCAGTGGCTGCAGATTGGAGAGGTGCGGCGGAGTCTTCCGGGGCTGCGGGAAGTCACTCGCCTCGTGGCCGGGGTCCCATGTGGGCCTCCCTGTGCTCCCTCAGCTTCGAGCGCAGCTCCACGTAACAGAGTCACAGTGTAGAGACATGGACAGGGTGAAAAGCCGGCAGCCCCCAGGGCAGCCGCATCCTGAGGGCGTTGGAGAGGAGGAGCCGGGCTCTGGGAGGGGTCACTCCTCAGGCTACAGGGAGCCATGCTCACGCTTTAAAGAAGGATCGGTGGGGACACCGAGGTGGGGAATGGCAGCCCAGCCCCCCGCAGCTGAGTGACTTACCTCGGGGGGGGGGGCTCAAGGTATGGGCAGGGATCAGCTACAGCACCATGAGCAACGCGCCAATATGCAGCTGCCGATACCAAACTGCAGGGTGGTAGTGGTGCACCGAAGCACCGAAATTAAAATTTCTGTCCGATACCGAAACTTCAGGATCAGTTCGGTCAAAAATCAGTCATCCAAACCAGGCCCAGGTTCAGAGGACTGATGGAAGGGTGTGAGATTGCATTGCCTACATTGGCCCTGAGCTCCTCCAGCGGTGGCAGTCATCCAGCATCCGCTCTCCGTGGAGGATTGTCACAACTCACCATGGGGCTGCCACCGCTGGAGAAGCTCAGGGCCGATGTAGGTGAATATGTGGATTCGGATGTAGGCAAGTATGTGTAATGCTTTTTTTTTTTCAGTTCAGAGGAATTTTCCAAAGCCAATTCAGAAGTTATTGGCGCAATTCTGTATTTTTTTGCCAACGTCCGATAATGGTTTCTGCAACTCCATTTTCAGCAAAATACTGCGAACAGTCACTAAATCACTAAAGAAAGTGGCTCGATCCTCATTTTCCTACAGAGCACCGCAATTATGGAATAACTTTCCAGACACAAATCTTCCCCCCGTTTAACCCCTTAAGGACGGGAGTAATTTTACAACTTCGGCGCTGTTTCGGAAGTAGAAGTTTGCTGAGCTCATTTTGACCATTTTTAAGTCACGTATTATTATACCACCCAGACAAATTATATATCATTCTTTCCGGCAGACTCGGCAGATTAATAATATATCATTATTATATGTATATGTCATGCCCTGCCAAAATGCTATAACAAGAAAAAAAGTTAAGTAAAAAAAAATTGAAATTTCAATAAAATTTCAATCTTCCACAGTGTGTAAAGTGTTTTTTTTTTATTTTATTTTATTATCCGAGGCTCTGCGGTCATATTTTATGGGGTAGATTTGTTAAAAAATTTGAACGGGGAACCCATTTTTTTTTTGGGGAGAAATTGCGTGATTTTAGCTAAACCCCCCCAAAAAAAATCATTAGTGAAGCATCATTGTTCACATTATAATTGAAATGTGAACAATAGTGTGGCATTTAAAAAAAAAAAAAAAAAACCCACGTATTTATTTTTTTATTATTTTTATTTTAAAACTTTTATTTTACTTATAACATGGTCATGTGTGATATCATTGGAAAGGCCATGGTCTGGCCTTTCCAGCAATATCATACATGACCCCCTAGCTGCCACCGATCAGGAGATGGGGGGTTCAAAGAACCCCCCTATCTCCTCTAAGGGATTTCCATAGGAAATCCCTTTGCAGCTAGGGGGTTCCCCGGATAACTGACATTGCGCATGGCGCGATGAGTCAATTGACCGGGGGGGGGACCCAGAGGTGGGGGCTGCCATCCAAGATGGCGGCCCCCACCGGAAATAGGCCGCGATCGGGCACAAATTAGTGCCCGGTCGCGACCTGGCAACTAAGGGGTTAACCCCCCATACATCGCTGGAAAGGTCAGGCTGTGACCCTTCCAACGATGCTGGCCACAGCCGCCTGGTCCTCGGCGATCGGGAGAAAGAGGGATCCAAAGGATCCCCCCCTCCCATTCAGGCGCTTCCCCTGCTCCGGCAGGGGGGGGGGGGGGAACGCCTGAAACTGACGTCACTGCGCCGGAGGAGGGATTCACACTGATCTGACTCCGCGGGAGTCAGAGCAGCGTGGGAGCGACCGGAGGAGGGGCTGTAAACGCCGAGGACGTACATTTACGTCCTGCGGCGTCAAAGCCCGCCTAATGCAGGGCGTAAATGTACGTCCTGCGGCGTTAAGGGGTTAAAGTCACTTAAGAGCTCCCTATTAACATACCTCAACACAGAATACACCTGTAAACATATGTATATTTGTGCTGGTTTTTGTTTTTTTTAAATATCTTGCATTTTATTACTTTGTATTTCTGTAACAATTCAATTATCTTGAGCCCAGGACATACTTGAAAACGAGAGAAATCTCAATGTCTCCTTCCTGGTAAAATCCTTTATAAATAAATAAAATCGCAAATGCATTGTATTGTATTTTTGGCAAAACTGAGTCACTGAAGAGCGCCGAAATGCAGCGACACACAAAGCACCAAAATTATACGCAATTAAAATCTTTAAAAAAAAAAAAAAGTATGTTTTCCCTTTCATTAAATGCCAAAAACGCCAAACAAAATCGTTAGTTCCAGCTCAGAGATCTTAATCTGGCCCCCGTGTGCTTGCATAAATCGGAGGGCAGGTCTAAAGTCCAGGGATGATTTTTTTGATCCAGTCCAGCCCTGGAATGCCCATAGTAATCATTGGGATGTACTAGTTACACACACGCGTCTTCAAAGTCCATCCGCCCCAGGTATGCCCTGTGGCGGGAAAGTAATAATAATAATAATAATAATAATATCGTTATGGGCAAAAACATCACAGCGGAACTTGTCCTACAGATTTCATGCTATGGCCACCAAATTTGCCAGAGCCTCAGCATGTTCTGACATTGCATGCTACACGTTTCCTAAGCGATTCGACTCATGGATTTTCTGTAGGGGGATTCCGAAATTCCCCTAGACTTTCATTGAGAGGCAGAAAGCTCTGACAACCAAGTTCAAATTTCATCTAACACTTTAAGCTGAAGGTCTTTAACTGTCAGAGCTGAGACTGTGGAAACAACAAACTCATCTGTAAACACAACATCAAGTCAGACTCAAACCTCATTCACTCACTTTCAAAACCTCACACACATACTGTATACCTAGTCACGCATTCTTACACAAACGCACTCTCAGACCAGTTTATTCAGACTCGCTCATACTGGATCATTTTTTTTTCTTTTAAACAGTTAAACAAAAGTTTGTCCTCAAACTTGAACCTTTCTAATTATTCCAAGCAAAAATGTTGCCGCATAACTTATCCTAGGGCTTTCAAGCTACGTCCACCAAATTTGGCACGAAACCCCAGGGTGTTCTGACTGACTTACCATGCAATATCTATTCTAAGTGATCCGACTTACGGATTTTCTGTAACTCCTCATAGACTTTCATTGAGCGGCAGAAACCTCTGACAGCCAGTTCAAATTTCAACTGACACTTTGAGCTGAAGTTCTGTGAGAGCTGAAGGTATTTTTTTATCTGACAGCTTAGTTTCTAAAATCGTTGTTTTAACTGACAAATTGAGGAGCATTTTTCAAAATCTTTATTGAAAGGCATCAACACAAGCTGTGCACGCAAAGCCCTGTGAACACTGACAACTGTTGAAAACAAGAGATTACAGATAAGGAGTTTGTCATTTCCCCTGAAATCATACTCTCAAACTCCTGCTCACTCAAATTCACTCACTCATCTTTTTCTACCACAAAACACACGAAGACTCACAATCACGCATACGAAAGCATTCATACGCTCACATTCACTCAATTATACTTATGCATACTCTCATTACTCACACACTCCAATATAAACTTTCAGACAAGGATTTGTCAAGCCAAGACCAACGTCTGCCCTTAAACCTTAGCATAAGGCTACAATATAGGGGGAAAAAAAATAATTATGAAGGGGTCTGAATACTTTCTCAATGGACCGTATATTTTCTGGGGGAAGAAAAGTTTTTCCCATTATATTGGAAAGTGTCATTTATAAATATTGTTGAGATCGAATTAAGAACACACACACACACACACACACACACACACACCCCCATTGGCTAAGGAAGTTCCCATTTCCAGGAAGCCCGAAAGGCACTCGCTGAGCTAAGCTTTCTGGGTGGGTCTAATTCCCCCCCCCCTGCTCTGAGGGGCTGAATAAGCCCTCTCATGCCCACAGAGGGGAGGGGCAGGTACATTCAGTTGACTAGGACTACTCAATTTGCATTGAATGGTAACAGTTTCGAAAGTGTCCCATTAATGTGGTGAGCCCTCATGTCTTTAACTTCCAAGCTAATTCGAAACCAGCCGGTGTTTTAAATGAGAGCACTCGGCTGAAGTCATGACCTTCCATGTAGTTGGGGGTTTAAGGATTTTTAGTTCATCCAACAACATTGTAATCCAAAGCCATTCAGTAAGAAAAAAGGCCACCTTGTTCCTCATCTGTGGCCTTCAGTGTAAGAGAATAATGGTTAAATACCAAGAAATAAACACGTCAGCATTGTGAAGCTAGGCATGACAACAAATACAACAGTACAATCAAAGTTAGAAAGGAACGCATGAGGTTTGAAGTGAACATAAAAAAAAAAGGTATTCAAAAGGTGATAAATTGCCCATATCCACAACTGAAATGTGACATGTCCCTTTAATATGGTGACTAAATTAATACTGTTACAAGGAGACTAAAAAGGTGTTATTCAAACAGCAGCAGGGTTTGCCAAAATTTAAAACAGCACCGACGACAATCATTGTAGTTCTAATGACGACAACCACTGACGACTCACAAAACAATCATCCAGACAGAAGCTTCCCCTATCACTGTTCCTTTTTTATTGTGTGAAACGCTAGCATTTATCGTCATTATAACTACATTGCTATTTGCCACTTTGGAATACTTGGGGGTCATTCAATGTGTGTCAAGACTAAAAGCAGAGTAGCAATAAAACTAGCATAGAGTAGCAACAGAGATAATTAAAAAAAAAACACTTTACAAAACAAGAAGTAAAATTATTTGGCAATAGTGCCAGACTTCTCTCGATGGAGGATATTCAAGTCTCTAATGGACTATAATTCTCAATAGTTGGGCAACAGAGGAAGCTTGCTAAATCATTTATTTTGACACAGTGAAATAATGCTGTATCTGTGGAATTGCTTTCTGTTCAAGAAACAAAAAAAAGTCATTGTAAATGGTCACGCAGGCTTGATTGAGACCGTTAATCTGCAAGGTATTTTTCATTGCATCGACTGCTCAAAACAAGAGCTTTGTGAACACGGATATTGAGTTTGAGATACACATGTACGTGGACAAAAACATACAATGTTAAAAACTAGGGTTGCACCGATACCGATACTAGTATCGGTATCGGGGCCGATACTGGGTACTGCAGGAGTACTTGGTACTCGTGCAGTACCCCCGATATTTTTTCCGATACGGAAGCCGACATTGAGCCGGCTTCGGTATCCGAGGGGCTGCGGCGGCTGTCCGAATGCTCTATCGGCATTCGGACAGCCGGCCCCGCACTCTCCGCAATACATACCTTCCTGGGCGCCGCCGGGAATGTCTCCGCGCGCCCGCTCGTTGGAAGGACCCCAGCCGCGACCACGTGATCCGGCTGGGGTCCTTCCAACGAGCGCGCGCGCGGAGACATTCCCCGCGGCGCCCAGGAAGGTAAGTATAAACACACTGAGCAGCTGCAGGGCCTGTCTGAATGCTGATAGAGCATTCAGACAGGCCCTGCAGCTGCTCTCCGCGACGATACTTACCTTCCTGGCGCCGCCGGGAATGTCTCCGCGCGCGCGCTCGTTGGAAGGACCCCAGCCGGGATCACGTGGTCGCGGCTGGGGTCCTTCCAACGAGCGGGCGCGCGGAGACATTCTCGGCGGCGCCCAGGAAGGTAAGTATAGTCGGGGGAGGGGCGGTCCATGAGCTGGAGGCAATATCCATGATGGGCATATCCATGGGGGCATATCCATGAGCTGGAGGCAATATCCATGATGGGCATATCCATGAGCTGGAGGCAATATCCATGATGGGGCATATCCATGAGCTGGAGGCAATATCCATGATGGGGCATATCCATGAGCTGGAGGCAATATCCATGATGGGCATATCCATGAGCTGGAGGCAATATCCATGATGGGGCATATCCATGAGCTGGAGGCAATATCCATGATGGGGCATATCCATGAGCTGGAGGCAATATCCATGAGGGGGCATATCCATGACCTGGAGGCAATATCCATGTGGGGGCATATCCATGTGGGGGCATATCCATGAGCTGGAGGCAATATCCATGATGGGCATATCCATGATGGCATATCCATGTGGGGCATATCCATGAGCTGGAGGCAATATCCATGAGGGGGCATATCCATGATGGGGCATATCCATGTGGGGGCATATCCATGAGCTGGAGGCAATAGCCATGATGGGCATATCCATGAGCTGGAGGCAATATCCATGAGGGGGCATATCCATGACCTGGAGGCAATATCCATGATGGGGCATATCCATGTGGGGGCATATCCATGAGCGAGGCAATATCCATGATGGGGCATATCCATGAGCTGGAGGCAATATCCATGATGGGGCATATCCATGAGCTGGAGGCAATATCCATGAGGGGGCATATCCATGACCTGGAGGCAATATCCATGATGGGGCATATCCATGTGGGGCATATCCATGAGCTGGAGGCAATATCCATGATGGGGCATATCCATGATGGGGCATATCCATGTGGGGGCATATCCATGAGCTGGAGGCAATATCCATGATGGGGCATATCCATGTGGGGCATATCCATGAGCTGGAGGCAATATCCATGAGGGGGCATATCCATGTGGGGCATATCCATGAGCTGGGGGCATATCCATGTGGGGGCATATCCATGAGCTGGAGCAATATCCATGTGGGGCATATCCATGAGCTGGGGGGGGCATACTCATGTGTGAGCTGTGGGGGCATAATAACCCATGTGTGTGCTGGGGCATTATCCATGTGCTGGGGCAAATCCATGAGTGAGCTGGGGCAAATCCATGAGTGAGCTGGCAGTATGAATATATATATATATCGGGGGATATACATGTGAGCGGGGGGCATTTTTATATGGTCTGTTCTTATTGGAAAGCGGTCACATGACATTAAATAAAAGTATCGGTACTTGGTATCGGTGAGTACTTTTAAAAAGTATCGGTACTCGTACTCGGTCTTAAAAAAGTGGTATCGGTGCATCCCTATTAAAAACACAGAAAAATGTTTATCACAACAGATATTAAGATACATATTTTCTAACATAGCAAGGTAAACTCAGAATTCTAAAGTCATTGCTAATTTGATAAAAAAAAATTTTTTACAGTTAATTCAAAATGTATGTGGGGTTTGTTCAGATGTTCCCTGGTTTAGGCAGGACCAGGTGACAACAATGCCCCCCTCCAATAAGCACAGGAATGACTTGTGAGCATTAGTGCTGAGCGGTCCTCAAGATGCCACACACTACACAAAAATAAGTCGCACATAAATCTGGTCAAAACCTGCACGCACCATTAGTTTAAAATATACCTAAGAGAACACTGATCTTTCATAGAAGTTATGTGAGACACAGGTTTGAATCCGGCAAGAGCACCTCTCCAGTAAGTGTCCATGGGCAAGACACCTAACGGTACATACTCGCCACCCAGGACATACTTGAAAACGAGAGAAATCTCAATGTAACCTTCCTGGTAAAATACTTTCTCAAAAAAATATATATTACATTTAAGATATCAGATATAACAGTGCTGCGCGCACCATCCATGACAGCACTAGAGAGCAGGAGAGTCTTGACCATGGACTGCAACTGTAGACGGCATTATTCATGTAGTGCTGAAAGCAAATGCAATTTGTATAGGCCAGTATAGTTGGAAGGTATAAATACTGCCTGATTTGTAGAAATGTTCATTAGAATAAACTCACTTTAAGAGTGGGGGAACAGGCGCCATTGACAAATGGCTGGAGTATACGCTGTGAGACTATACTAAAACAGGTGTTTAACAAGTTCACACTGCTTGGGAGACCCTCCTGCTACACAAACATGCAGGCACACGATTACAACTGAATAGCTTCACGGCCAGCGAGCAGCCTTAGCTACAAGAACACGCCTTATTTGTAATGTTTGGGGTTTATTTTTTTGTATTTTCTTTAATGTATAGAATGTCTTTGCATTGGAAATTATCTAAAAGAAAGGAACCTGCTGCAGCTTGTTACTGTATGGGTGTTAGTAGAAAAAGGATAAAAATTAAAAGAAAAACATCAATACATCCTCGCCCACCACAAGGCTTATTTTTCTCTCTTTTTTCCCCCCTTTTTAATTTTATTTTGTTGCTAAGCATCATAACCAAGCCACAGGATATATCTGACATGGAGATATGTATACAGCCAAGCGGGCGTTTGGGTGTGTTGTGTGATCAGTTTCCACTGAACAGGGATTGGACAGCCCAAGCCACAAATTGCAAGCTATGAAAACATGTCCTTTTCCATCTCTGTCACGCCTCTAGATTTTGCGTCCTGTGCCTGTATTTCGAGTCTAGGATAAAATCTGGATGCAGGAACGAGTCTCGCATGGCAAAGCTCGATCATGTCAATCTAGCCGAGCATCTGGCATGAGCACAGACAAGGGGACCATCCAATGACAGCCTGTTGTGTGGACAATGCCTTTCGCTTGTGTTAAATCAGCCATATTGAGATTTTAAGCACTTTCTTTGCGACACCATCATGCAATGCATAGAAAACAAAAGCAATTCCAAAAAAAAAAAAAAAAAGTCATAGCTAACCTTGGTAGCACAGATGTTTGGAAACCATGTCCCAAGATGTTTAGCCAAAAGGCGCAACAATCACAGGGTTAGCCATTAACAATATATTTCCTCAACTTTAAAAAACAAATTACTGGAATAATGGACACATTTCTTGTAACAAAACTAACAAAAAAAAAATGATATTTCCTAGATGCAATCACTGTGCGTTGGGATTTGAATATGATTTTATGGCTAAGCCTGGACATATGTTTTTTAAACACACTGAAGAGTATCTGAACCATGTTGTTAAATTACCCAGACAAGCATATAAACAAAGCTGCAACCAACACCCTGAGAATTGTAGAGGCAGAGAAGGGTAATTAGAAAAGATAAACAAGAATGAAGCTTTGTTATCACAGTTGGGGCATCTTTCAGAGAGAAAAAAAACACGTTTCTCTGTCCAGTCCAAAGCAGCACGCTCATGGAGAAAAACACAGATATGAATATAGTAAATAGAAACAGGTCCTGAAAACAAGTTCTCACACAAATTTACAGGAGTCTGAAGAGTCAAAATTCAGAGAGAATTTATTTTATTTCTTAAATTACCTTGTATAATTAGAGGGGGGGGAGAAATACAGATTTTACAGGGTTTATTCACTAAAGCTAAGTGTACATGTTCTGCAATAGCTTTGTAAAGCGCAAAAAGAGAAAAATCTGGCTATTTTCCCCCCATTTCAGCTCTTCCAGCAGGGGGTGGGTGAGATTCTCCCAGACCAGAGAGCAGTTTTCAAAATCCAGATGATCAGCTTTAAGGGACTTACTGTACATTAATAATAATACCCAAGTACAATCCTAAATAGTCAATGGATCGTAAAGTGGTCACAATAAAAGCCATTGGAGCAGCTAGATCAGGGGTCAGCAACCTTGCTCCCTGATGTTTTGGGAACTACAACTCCCACGATGCTCAGTCACCCATTAGGCTGACTGAGCCACATGGGAAATGTAGTTCCCAAAACATCAGGGAGCCAAGGTTGCTGACCTCTGATGCTCGAGCAAGCATCCAGCCCCCATCTGCTTCAGCACACAGCCACCGGCTAATAATTGCACCAAGAGAGCCCCAAACTGGATTAAGTATTGAAAACAATCACGGATTAAAGCAGAAGGCAGAGGAGGATGAGTTAATAGGGTTTTAAACCTAGAGTAGCCATTTAATATCTCACTTGCAGAAACTAACACCTCTTGCTATTCCAAGTGTGGAAAGAGTGGGAGCGGGTTGCCTGGGGCTGTGTGTACGTGTGTTATGTGGGCCCTGGAAAACATTGCACCAATCTCATCTGCAACATGTCCAATACAGAGTAGAACTTTTCAAATGTAAGTAGGCTTTATATTTTATCAAGAAAGAAAACAATCTGACGAGGACAAAGCTTTTGCATTCTTCGGTCTAAAAAGCTCATTAATTTTTCAGACAAGTGTACAGTGACAATGCAATTTTCCATCAGAGCCAGAAAGAATAGCATGTTTTGTTCTAGAAAACTGCTAAATAATGCAACACAGGAGCCGGCTGCCTCCACCCGTTAAGGACATGTCTACAATTTACACCACTAGTAGGAAAGGAGTAACTATCAAGGCAACTGCTGGAGTCGGGGGTCAGCAACCCTGGCCCTCCTGATGCTTTGGAACAACATCTCTTATGTTGCTCACTCATTACTTTGGCAGAGACTCGTGTGAAAGGTAGTTCCAAAATATTTGGAGGGCAAAAGGTGCGGAACCCCTACTCTAGATTGTAAGATCCTCTACGGCTTGTTTCTGGTATTTTACTTCACTTTGCTACTGGTAATGATGGCTCTATAGAAATCATGGAAATAATAATTATGGTGCTTACTAGAAATAATGGGATTTAAGATAAAAAAAAAAAAAAAAAAGTGAACCACCTTGCAAGCCCTTTAAATAAATGATCTCTAATCATTTTTAGCAACAGACCCGATCCACAGATGTGATTAAAAGGAGATACTTGTGACTACACATAATTTCAAGGAGAGTTATGTAAAATCAGATTTGGAAACAATTATGTGCACATCCACTGCATTTAAGAAAAATGAATACAATTTATCTCAGCAGTGCCTTGAATTGGCCTCAGACCTTGATAAATGTCTATTTTACGTAGGAGCCAGGCACAGGATTATACACACACACCTTCGTACAAGGACCTCAAATGTTAGGAGCCAGTAGCTACTTTGATCTGTCAAGTTTTGATATATAAATATACATTTTCCTACAAAAACCCATGTGTCTATTTGCTAGGTGGTGAACTTTGCCTGCCAGTATTGAATTTTGCCTCTGTGAAAAGCCAAACCGGTCTATTTAAAGAAAGGTGAACTGGCAGGAGAAGAGAACAATCTAGACCAATAGCCGATTTGGAAAGGGAGATAAATGGGAGAATTTTTCTGGTTTGGCTATTTTGACCTGGAATTTTCTGTTATCCAGTCATTCTCCTGAGTTTCACCTTTAGTGAATAGACCTGAAAGTTGTTGCAAACAATGGTGAACCAGAATACCACCGTTATTCTTCTGTACGATGTGTAAATTGCAGCTATTCTTCATGCAGCGTTGCTCCAACGTTTTTTATTTGCAGCAGAAGGGTGTATGCAGGGATTTTAAAGTGCTGAACTTGATTAAACTCTTTTAGAAACATCACTGAGCATGGTAAAAACAACACACTGACTGAAACAACTGTAAAAATTGACGCTGCACAACTTCAACAGAAACAATAGTGAATACCCTGCAGTTCGAAGAAAATGCATTATTTTAAGAAATCAACATTGCTCAGTGAATAATAGAGGCTGTAGGAGACAGGCTCTGAACATAGATAAGTAATGCAACAAGCAGAATTTGAAACACGCCACTTTAGAAACCAAGTTCTAATTGCGCATGCAATCTCCAGAGCTGTCAAACAAGAATTTTGCAAGCGGTTGTGCCACCCCTGTCCCGGAAAAGGATTCATTGTAAACCCTAACAACAAACTCACCAAAACATCACAGCAGGAAAATCATTTAAAAGGTTTTAGATTGTATCCTCCCAGGTTGCACTTCTGTGACAGCAATGAGACCTGAATAAAAACCATCAGTTATTCAGAGAGCGGTGAAAATTCTAGGTCAAAATAGCCAATTTGGAAAGTGAGTTGAATGGGAGAATTTTTCTGTGTTTGGCGATTTTGACCTAGAATTTTCACTTCTCCAGTCATTCTATTGCTTTTCACCGCTCTCTGAATAACCCTGTATGAGTTAAGTTGCAGCTACCGATGGCTGGAGGTCATATGAATAACTGGCAGGCACTGCGATAAACCGTCCCAATAGACAATGGCTGGCAAGAAGAAGATATACTCAATTACCAGGCACCAAAACCTACACCCTAAATTACACTGATCTACAAATTGCGTTGGAGAACTAAAATAACTTTCATTCAGACAACAAAAACATGGGAGGTCTTATTTCTAAGTCTTTTGGAATACTAATTAATCTGATAAAAACACCATGTAAGATCTTTAATAAAAGGGACGTGTAAAAGGAGCCTTCTGGTGGATGATATACCGACTCCAAGGGAACACATCTCAGTGGCATTTGGGTTATCATGTGCCTGCAGTTTCCATCACTACATTCATTGTTGGGGGTTAGAAATTTGGTTTTAAACTACATGCCCCCTTGGCCCAAGCTGAGTACCACGGCCCGTCTCCCCAGAGCGACGGCACCACGGCCCGTCTCCCCAGAGCGACGGCACCACGGCCCGTCTCCCCAGAGCGACGGCACCACGGCCCGTCTCCCCAGAGCGACGGCACCACGGCCCGTCTCCCCAGAGCGACGGCACCACGGCCCGTCTCCCCAGAGCGACGGCACCACGGCCCGTCTCCCCAGAGCGACGGCACCACGGCCCGTCTCCCCAGAGCGACGACACCACGGCCCGTCTCCCCAGAGCGACGACACCACGGCCCGTCTCCCCAGAGCGACGACACCACGGCCCGTCTCCCCAGAGCGACGACACCACGGCCCGTCTCCCCAGAGCGACGACACCACGGCCCGTCTCCCCAGAGCGACGACACCACGGCCCGTCTCCCCAGAGCGACGACACTGTATTAAATCAAGCAAAGGGAGTCTCTTCTTGACTGGGTGGATGCACAGACACACACACGTTGTGGTGGAGGACAAAAAGTGAGATATTACACAGAACCCTAAAATCAATGCTATGCCATACTATGGCTTTCTAGCAGAGATAAGGCTATTGCAACTGGTCAAAGCCACTCCTAGGAAAGCGCCGTTTCGGGGCCAAGCAACTGGTCATCATGCCTAGCTCCTAGCTGATGAGGGTCCAACAAACCTGAAACAGCGCTGTCCTAGGAGTGGTTTTGACCTCTGCTACAAAGCCACAGTATGGCATAGCATTGATTTTAGGGTTATGTGTAATAACAGACCCAGGATGCATAAAAGTGAGAGATGTCATTTGCATATCCTACCCAGAATTCCTTGCTGCATTTGGGGAATGTGGCACAGGAGCTCTGGGATGCAATTCATCGAATTGCTGTGATGTGCAAGTGGCTCCTGCAATAATAAACATTTATACACACACTTTCAAACAGTCCATTTTATCTGAAGCAAAAAAACAAAAAAAAACTATTGTCATTTATACTTAAAACACAAAATGCATGAAGGTGCAAAGGCAGCACCAATGAGTAAACCTTAATTATTGAGTAACAGTGATTACCTATTCAATAGGATATCCATGCACTATTGTGTTTTAAACAAACAAAAATAAACTGAGCTGTGTCAGGATCTGAGCAATGTGCACATTAACAAATCAGCTGGCTGTTGGTGAAAAAAAAAATGACAGTAAGTCAGCATTTTATTTTCAGTCACTGTGAACAGATGTGCATAAAGGCAGGAAAAACAGAAGCGTGTACACACGTTGGCTCAGCAAAAAACATGCCACCCTGTGAGAGAATGAAGGTCACCCACAAACCTGGTGCCACAAAGGTCACTGGTTTAAGCCATATCTGGGATATTTGGGCCGATGTGTGGCCTTTGGCACAGTTACCAATGTCAGATTACAAGGCAAATAAACTGAGCACAAAATACACAGACATGGGTCTGTCTGGCTGCTGAGGTATAGATAGATCCTGAAGATGCATATGATAAACATAACCAAAAACAGAAGCTGTCCATCGTGATGCAATGAGGAGAGGAGCTGTGGGGCTGCAGACAGGTGATCAGTGTAACCAGGGGTCTGCAGACAGGTGATGAGGGAGAGGCTGAAGAAGGTGTAGCTGCAGAAAGTCCACCATAACAGGTGAGTGGTCAGGAACTTTATCCTTTGCTATCGCAGCTGCTGTGCAGTGAGCCTCCCATGATGCTCAGCCAGTGGAGGCCTCCATTCTTTGCATTGCACAGGGGGCGCTGCAAATATACAGTGCGCCCCCCGCCGCACCAGCGCTCTCCCTCAGGTCGCAGCTAGGGCCTTCGCAGTGAGGGGCTTTGAGTATTACCATACTGGCCGGGCTACTGACAAATTGGCCAGTGAGCGTCCTCCCCCCACCCACTACAGGTGCACAAAGGACCACCACATGTCTCGCCCTCTTCCCCCGACCGGGACGACGGAACATACCTGAGGGCTACCCGCACCGAGCTCTCGTCCTGCGACATGGTGACCTGCGCGCCCGGCACGAGGCGGGGGACTCGCACTCCTCCGTGTGATGGGAGCTGAGGGCAGGGGCGGAGCCTGCGCGGACGCACACGGCCGCACACTCCTGGTAACCGGCGACTGCCTGCTAGGCACACACCCCCAGGAGGCAAATGGTCCGCCCCGTGACGTCACATGTCGATGCTACTGCATCAGCGACCTCATGCTTCTGCGTAAATAGCTGTTCGGGTGCGCTGCGTCGTGTCCGGGTATGGAGCGCAGTACCCGGTGCTCACACAGCACAGGCCGCTAGTCGGTGACCTAACAGGCTTCACGGGTTGCTCCACTGCAACGTACAGAGGTGGGAGGTAGCCTGCGCACTTTGTTGCATCCGCCTATACTTTAGCAGGGGTTTGCCAGCCACGAGCTGTTTCAGATAGCAGAGGAGGGGCCGGGTAGTGCGTTGCCCAGGTGAGACCAGGGTCCTCTCTCATCCCGCCTGCATGACATGTAACTGAGCAGTCTGACTGGGAGCTGCCGCCAGATGCCCGGTGTCACGCCATGCAGCTTGTTATGATACCAACGAGGTACTCGAATGCAGCCAGTAACAAACATGGCGGCTAGCGCTTCTTGGCAGGCTTTGCGTGAATCCCCTCTGGGATTTCTATCAGTTTATCAAGATGATGTCACTGCAGCCTGCAATGCACCACATGGGCTGCCACCTCTTTTTCAAGCCAAACCTGAACACTCTTAACACTGTGTCACAAAATATTTTTGCTGCTCACGGGGTTTGCATGGTTACAGCAGCTCAAACATGTATCATTCCCTGCCAGAATGCTAGAACAATAAATGTAAAGTTTCAATCCTCTAGTGTATAAAGTATTTTTTTCACATTTTATCATCTGAGCCTTTGCGGTTATATATTCAGTGGGGTACGCTTGTTTAAAAAAAATTAGAACTAGGAACCCGTTACTTTTATTTTTCTGAGAAATTACATGATCTTGGCTATAAAAAAACATTGTTAGTGCGGCATCATTGTTCACGTTATAATTGAAATGTGAGCAATAATTAATGAGCATTAATAAAGAAACAAAATATAACTTAAAATTTTACTTATATCATGGCCATGCTCTGGCCATTCCAATGATTCCAAACATGACCCTCAAGCTGCCACCGATCAGGAGATACGGCAATTCAAAGAGCCCCCTATCCAGATCTGTTTCCCCGGAGCCTGTAGGCACTGAAATGTGTAGTAGCGCCCCCCCCCCCCCCAAAAAAAAAAAATATGCCAAAATGACTTTTTAAATTTTATTTTTAGGGTAAACTAAAAAAATTTAATAAAAACAGAATTTAAAAAAAATTGAAAACTAGTTTCTCTCTGCGTCAAATCAGAAGAAGGGGCAGAATCTGTTGTCATAGTTGAGTTAGTACAGAGGCATTGTTTGCTTTATATGTAAAATCATATCACCTCTGACGTAGAACAGAAAAAATACATTTAGCATTTACTTTTTTTCAGTTTTTTATTTCTACACATTACATGGTCATATTTGGTATTATTGTAAAGACCAGACCCTGGCCTTTCCAATGACACCTCACTTAACCTTGTCCAATGTACAATTCAGAAATGCTGTTTTCAAAGTCCCCCTGTCTGTCCTCACTGCAGCCCCCGGTCTAGGTTGTCAATGAAAGAATGCATTGCATCATAAGCTACACACTTGGTGGCAGTATAGGAAATGAGAAGGTGAGTTAGTGCAGCATCATTGTTCACTTTATAATTATAAACTGAATAATAGTGCAGCATTCCAAAAAAGAGAAATACATTATTTAATTTGTTATTTTAATTTTACATAAATATAACCTGGTTATATTTATAATCTGGCCTTTCCAATGATACATCATATGTCCATCTAGCCCTTAGGGCTCAAAAGATACAGTGGTCAATGATTGCAAATAGTTTTTTTTTTAAATTTACAGAGCAAGGCACCCCCTTGTGGCAGGCGCCTGTAGACACATGCCTACTCTGCCTAGTTATAAATCCGGCCCAGCCCCTATCTCCACCATAGGATTTCCTTAGGAAATCCCTGGGCAGCTAGGTGTTCCCCAGGTTAACTGACATCGTCGCGCCATGTGAAATGAGTCAGTTGACGAGGGGGCCCCGGAGGTGGGGCTGCCATCCAAGATGGCGGCCCTCACCAGAAATAGGCCGTGATCTGGTGCTGATTGTTGCTGGATAGGGCCTGGCACCTAAGGGGTTAATGCAATGCGTTGCTGGAAAAGTCACTGTAGAGGGATCCAAAGGACTCACCCCCCCCCCCCCCATCCACTTCAGGCTCTCCCCCTGCTCTGGCAGGGGAGGGCTGAAACTGACGTCATCACGCCCGTCGAAATGACGTCAGTGCACCGGGAGGGTTTAAAAATGCTGATCTGACTTCACGGAAGTCAGATCAACGTGAGACCCGGATAGAGAGGTGAGTATCGGCTGGAGGGGTTGCTTCAGAGGCACGGGACATGTGCCATCCTGCGGCGTTAAAGCTCGCTTGATGCAGGGCGGCATAGCACTTCCTACATCATAAAGGGGTTAAGCCTGAAACAATGTGTTGGATAATTTTTCTCCACCTGAGTGGTTAATACAGCTGACTGACACACTCATGCGCTTTCACACACTGACTCACTCATTGACACGCTCACTTGCGCTCTTTCATGGTTTACATCCTCACTGTCTCACTCAAACTCCCTCACACAGTCACTCCCTCTCACACTCTGTCTTGTGCTGTCTCTTGTGCACGCTCTCTCTCACCGCATCTTGCGCTTCCTCTGCTTTATCTTGCTGTGTCTCTGAGCTTTTTTTGCTGTACCGCCCTCTGCTTCTCTTTTTCTCCCTGTGTGTATTGATTTCTTCCTTTCGCTGTCTCTAGTAGCTGGAGGTGAAAGTTTGCTATAGCTTAGAGCGTCTGCGGAATCAGCTGCAGCTGTAAACCCCCCCAAAAAATCAAATACTCACCTGTCATCCCACGGTGAGATTGGCAGCCCTATCTGCCGCTTCTGGACGCCGGGAGCAGAGCGAGACTGGGGAAAATAGTCCCCAGTCTCCCTCGGCCAACCTGCAGGATCTCGTGAGATTGCAAGATCCTGCATGTCCTATGGACTCTCCATGGAGGGGATGCTCGGGGCAGCGCTGTGCTGAGCATCCAGGAGGCTCGCGACTGCTACAGGTCAGGCTGCTGGACTCAATATCTGCCCCGTAATCTAATGGTAAAACAGGAACACTAAAGGGAGATTAGTAGATGCAAATTTTTCCCATTAGCGTCCTCATTTTAGCTATAGGGAGCTGATAGTGTACCTCACAGAGAGCGAGGGAATCTGTAAAATGTATCTGGTAAATTAGAGAACCAACTATATTGATATACAGTTGTTCTCATAAGTTTACATATCCTGGCAGAATTTATGATTTCTTGGCCATTTTCAGAGATTATGAATGATAACAAAAACATTTCGTTTCACTCATGGTTAGTGTTTGGCTGAAGCCATTTATTATCAATCGAGTTTACTCTTTTTAAATCCTTATGACAACAGAAATTACACAAATGACCCTGATCAAAAGTTTACTTACCCTGGTGATTTTGGCATCATAACATACACACAAGTTGACACAAACAGGATTGAATGACTATTAAAACCATCCTCACCTGTTATCTGTTTGCTTGTAATTAGTGTGTGTGTGTGTATAGAAGGTCAATGAGTTTCTGGACTCCTGACAGTCCCTTGCATCTTTCATCCAGTGCTGCACTGACGTTTCTGGAGTCATGGGGAAAGCAAAAGAATTGTCAAAGGATCTGCGGGAGAAGGTAGTTGAACTGTATAAAACAGGAAAGGGATATAAAAAGATATCCAAGGAATTGAGAATCAGCCAATCAGCAGTGTTCAAACTCTAAGAAGTGGAAAATGAGGGGTTCTGTTGAATTTCAGCCACAACTGCCAGGAAAATTGTTCGGGATGCAAAGAAAAACCCACAAATAATTCAGGTGAAATACAGGACTCTGAAAACATGTGGTGTGGCTGTTTCAAGATGCACAATAAGGAGGCAGTTGAAGAAAAATGGGCTGCATGGTCGAGTCGTCTGAAGAAAGCCGTTACTATGCAAATGCCACAAGGTATCCCGCTTACAATACGCCAAACAGCACAGAGACAAGCCTCAACCCTTCTGGCACAAAATCATTTGGAGTTTTGAGACCAAAATTGAACTTTTTGGTCACAACTATAAACGCTACATTTGGAGAGGACTCAACAAGGCCTATGATGAAAGGTACACCATTCCTACTGTGAAACACGGAGGTGGATTGCTGATGTTTTGGGGATGTATGAGCTACAAAGGCACATGAAATTTGACCAAAATTGATGGCAGGATGAATGCAGTATGTTATCAAAAAATACTGGAGGAAAATTTGCATTCATCAGCCCGGAAGCTGAAGATGGGATGTACTTTGACATTCCAACATGACAATGATCCAAAACAAGACCAAGTCGAACTGTCATTGGCTAAAGCAGAATAAAGTGAAGGTTCTGGAGAGGCCATCTCGGTCTCCTGACCTCATATCATTGAGCCACTCTGGGGAGATCTCAAACGTGCAGTTCATGCAAGACAGCCCAAGAATTTACAGGAACTAGAGGCTTTTTGCCAAGAAGAATGGGCAGCTTTACCATCTGAGAAGATAGAGCCTCATCCACAAATACCACAAAAGACTTCAAGCTGTCATTGATGTTAAAGGGGGCAATACATACAGGGTTATTCAAAGAGAATTGAAAAGCCACAGCACGTTCGGTGACTTTTCGTTCTCTTAAATTCGGTTCGATTTGGCGATCCCATTTCGGTGACCCTGTGGTGTATTCAGCAAGCACCACAGGGTCCCCGAATTGCAAGAAAAATCTGCCGAAAACTAACCGCAAAACAAGGGCGAACGCACACCGAAACCCGCAAAAACCTCTGGATTAACCCACCGAAAACGCTGAAAAAACCAGAGCAGGAGCCAATCACACGCAGCGCAGCCGCCGGAAAAAGCCGACACCACAGACGAATGCAGTGAAAAAATTAGAAAAACAGTTTGCTTGAATGTTTGAAAAGTGAAACACTGTTTGCAAACAAACTACTGAGCGAAAATGTCTGAAATTTACATTTGAGGTCCAATGAATGATAATAAATAAGGGCTGTTACAGAAAAAATAAGTAAAGTTAAAAAAAATCCCGAAAAATGCTTAAAATATCCTAAAAAATCAATAAATAAAGAGACTCTTTACTGCAGAATATTATAATCAACGGTTTATTAGATATTGAATTAAAACGGGAATATTTTTATCATTGAAGCCTACTGGATTCACCTGAATAAACCTGCCGAATTAAACCACTGAACAGCAGGGTATTTCAGGAACCTTTCACTGCTGGTTTTTGTTCTCTGAATAGCCGAAGCATTGCTTCTCTCTGAATAGCCGAATGGCCAGGAAAGGTAACTGAACGCTGAATTTCAGCGTTCGGTTACCTTTCTCCAGCAATTCGGATCTCTTTGAATAACCCTGATAGTATTGTAGCGCTGTTTAAAAACTCTGTTGATGTATTGCTCGGGTTTGGCCACCAGAGGGAGACAAGCGCAATGTAAAGTATACTGGACACAATGGGACTATGTTTTCCATCATGCTTTGCGGCGGGGACAGGAAGTGGGTGGGAGAGAGCGAAGGACATCCGCAGCCTCTTGCGAAGGAGAGCCAGTGTGAGCCGAGCGACGAAAGGTGGAAGACGCATGTGAGACGGCCAGAGATTGAGACCAGGCCGGAGAGCAGGAGCTGCCTTGCGGGTGCTGAGAATCAGAGACAGTGCTGGCGGAGACCCATCCACACATCGCTGAGAGGTTTTGGCGCAGACACAACGTTCCGGTTTGGACCCCGAGTAAGGAGACCGCGATGATCCACTGGGAGTGCAGGCGGTAGGCCGTAATTCTCGGTACCAAAATCGGACAAGCAGGAGAAGCGGATCCGGTGGCACAGAGTCTCAGTATAATCAAGCAGAGAGAGATCCTTGATCGGACAGCGGAACAGATTGTCCAGCGGATGGGTGAGAGGCCTTCCAGGCCACAGTCCAAGTTTAAACAAAGCACGCTGCAGTATTGTTTAAATCTACAGGGCCCCAACGTGACTAGTCGAAGAATTGCTCAATCCATTCACTGGACAGTTGAATATAGTACCCAGGTACCTGAATCGCACACACACACCTTTTTGGGACATTACTTTTGCGGGACTTACACTCCAGAAACGAAGGGTTTAAACCTTCCTTTTGCCGCGCGTGATTTTCTCGCATTACGAAATCCTGTCGTTCATATACCGTATTCACATTATATATGCCGCTTTATTGGGATCAGGAAAGTATATAATCTATAAAATCCACAACAGTGCTGGTGTATATTTATTCCCTGGTGCGGTGAGACTAACCCGAGGTTAAATTCAGCGGCTCCTCCGGGAGTGAGCGCTACAGTATTAAGAACTGGGGTTTGTAAACTTTTGATCAGGGTCGTTTGGGTTCTTTCTGTTTTCATTATGATTTAAAAAGCGTAAACACACTTGGTTGATAATAAATGGCTTCAGCCAAACATTAACCATGAGTGAAAGAAATGTTTTTGTGTTATCATTCACATTCTCTGAATAGTGGCCAAGAAATCATAAGTTCTGCCAGGGTATGTAAACTACGGATGCACCGATACCATTTTTTTAAAACCGAGTACAAGTACCAATACTTTTTAAAAGTACTCACCGATACCGAGTACCGATACTTTTATTTTTAGTCATGTGACAATTTCCAATAAATAATCTAGGATTTTGCTGAAAACCTGTCCTGTTTATGTTACTATTGCAAAGTATGGCCAGACACCCCATTTACCCACTGCACAGCCTGACCTCAAACCCTGACCACACACAGACACTATATACTGTATATATATATATATATATATATATATGTCTCAAAATTTCCACTCGCCTGCTCGAATTTGACGAGTGGAAATTACATGAGGACGAGTGGGAATGCGCAGGCAGGGCAGGATAGGGGTTAGGTGGGGCAACTAGTGCCGAGTCACTCTTAAGGTCTGGCTAGTAGCTTGGGACTTGATATTTTGAGTATATATATATATATATACACTGTGGTCTGGTGTCTGTTGGTATACATGTATCTGATGCTGCATGTGGGGTATATTATATACATATATATATATATATATATATACAGTATATAGTCTCAAAATTTCCACTCGCCTGCTCGAATTTGACGAGTGGAAATTACATGAGGACGAGTGGGAATGCGCAGGCAGGGCAGGATAGGGGTTAGGTGGGGCAACTAGTGCCGAGTCACTCTTAAGGTCTGGCTAGTAGCTTGGGACTTGATATTTTGAGTATATATATATATATATACACTGTGGTCTGGTGTCTGTTGGTTATACATGTATCTGATGTCGGTGGTGTATATATAATATACCCCACATGCAGCATCAGATACATGTATACCCAACAGACACCAGACCACAGTGTGTGTACACACATACCCTCAGAGAGTGTGTGTGTATATGTGTAACACACACACACACCAGTCAGACCAGCCCTCAGTGTGTGTGTATATATACACACACATATAAACTCTGAGGGCTACAATGTATGTATGTACAATGTATATATATATATATACAGTCAGGTCCAGAAATATTGGGACATCAACACAATTCTAACATCTTTGGCTCTATACACCACCACAATGGAGTTGGAATGAAACACACACAATGTGCTTTAACTGCAGACTGTCAGCTTTAATTTGAGGGTATGTACAGTTGTGTTCAAAATTATTCAACCCCCAATGCTGTAAAGGGTTTTAGGGAATTTAGTGTACATTTGTAATTGTATTCAGAATGAAATCCTACAAGGACTTTAGGTATTGAAAACACCTGTGGATGTCACGGAGCAGCAATAAAGCATAATAAGCACCAATTAGGCAGCTTTAAAATGACTGTGATACTCCGCTCCTTCTAGACATTTACTGGTGTGGTTACAAACATGGTGAAGTCAAGAGAATGGTCCAGGAAGACAAGAGAAGACGTGATTACTCTTCACAGGAAGGGCAATGGCTATAAGAAGATTGCAAAGATGTTAAACATACCAAGAGAGACCATAGGAAGCATCATTCGCAAATTCAAGGCAAAGGGCACTGTTGAAACGCTACCTGGTCGTGGCAGAAAGAAGATGCTGACTTCGACTGCTGTGCGCTACCTGAAGCGTAGAGTGGAGAAAAGTCCCCGTGTCACTGCTGAGGAACTGAGAAAAGATTTGTCAGATGTGGGTACTGAAGTTTCAGCTCAGACAATACGGCGCACACTGCGTAATGAAGGCCTCCATGCCAGAACTCCCAGGCGCACCCCCTTGCTGTCTCCAAAGAATAAGAAGAGTCGACTGCAGTATGCCAAAAGTCATGTGGACAAACCACAGAAGTTTTGGGATAGTGTTCTGTGGACTGATGAAACAAAATTAGAACTGTTTGGGCCCATGGATTAACGCTATCTTTGGAGGAGGAAGAACAAGGCCTATGAAGAAAAGAACACCTTGCCTACTGTGAAGCATGGCGGGGGGTCAATCATGTTTTGGGGCTGTTTTGCTTCTGCAGGTACAGGGAAGCTTCAGCGTGTGCAAGGTACCATGAATTCTCTTCAGTACCAGGAGATATTGGATGAAAATGTGATGCAGTCCGTCACAAACCTGAGGCTTGGGAGACGTTGGACCTTTCAACAGGACAATGATCGCAAGCATACCTCCAAGTCCACTAGAGCATGGTTGCAGATTAAAGGCTGGAACATTTTGGAGTGGTCATCGCAGTCACCTGACTTAAATCCGATTGAGAACCTCTGGTGGGACTTAAAGAAAGCAGTTGCAGTGCGCAAGCCTAAGAATGTGACTGAACTGGAGGCTTTTGCTCATGACGAATGGGCGAAGATACCCGTAGATCGCTGCAAGACACTTGTGTCAAGCTATGATTCACGTTTAAAAGCTGTTATAACTGTAAAAGGATGTTGTACTAAGATTGAATGTCACTTGGGGGTTGAATAAAACTGATAATGATGTGAGCACAGAAAAGACATTTGTGATTATTTCATTATAAATGTTATGTTATATTTGTCTGACCTACACGTGCCTCTTTGATTTAATTGTAAGCAAGATGACTGAATGATCAAAATCAATGTCAAACTGGCCAAAACACTCAATTTCAGTGGGGGTTGAATAATTTTGAACACAACTGTACATCCAACTCAGGTGAACGGTGTAGGACTTACAGCAGTTTTCAGATGTGCCTCCCACTTGTTAAGGGACCAAAAGTAATGGGACAATTGGCTTCTCAGCTGTTCCATGGCCAGGAGTGTGATATTCCCTCATTACCCCAATTACAATGTGCAGATAAAAGGCCCAGAGTTCATTTCAAGTGTGCTATCTGTATTTGGAAACTGTTGCTGTCAACTCTCAAGATGAGATACAAAGAGCTGTCACTATCAGTGAAGCAAGCCATCATTAGGCTGAAGAAACAAAACAAACCCATCAGAGAGATAGCAAGAACATTAGGCGTGGCCAAAACAACTGTTTGGAACATTCTCAAAAAGAAGGAACGTACCGGTGAGCTCAGCAACACCAAAAGACCCAGGAGACCACGGAAAACAACTGTGGTGGATGACCGAAGAATTCTTTCCCTGGTGAAGAAAACACCCTTCACAACAGTTGGCCAGATCAAGAACACTCTCCAGGAGGTAGGTGTATGTGTGTCAAAGTCAACAATTAAGAGAAGACTTCACCAGAGTGAATACAGAGGGTTCACCACAAGATGTAAACCATTGGTGAGCCTCAAAAACAGGAAGGTCAGATTAGAGTTTGCCAAACAACACCTAACAAAGTTGCAAAGAGAAATACAATACAGCGCTCAAAGACCTAAGTCCATGGGAAAGTGGGGTAGACACAAAATATGTCCATAAACAGTAGTCCTTGTCTTTAAGGGTAGATCTTCTTAAAAATGCAGATGGAGTATGCACTGTAGGGAAAAACACAAATAGGACCAAAAATTGCGCAGTTTGATACCACCCAAGATGAGAGTAACTTATATTGATGTTTAACTCACATTCTGGGGAGCCCACAACCGGCTCTTGGGAATAGATCGGGCAGGGACTTTATATTAGGTGCCCATAGACCCTCCAATCGATTTCTCTGGAATTCATCAAAGGAGGAATGCCAGAATGTGTTATTCCTATGTATTCAGCTGCCTTCAGGATACTGCAGACAGGATTCCTGCTCTGTTTTGTCCTTGTTCACAGTAGGGGGAGAGAGTTTCTGCTGTTTTGTTAGGAAGCGGATGTTATATACCAGGTTACAGCCTTTTTAGCTAGTTATTCCTGTGCCTGAGTCTGCAGACGTCTATATATATATATATATATATATACACACTGAGGGCTGCAATGTGTGGTAGCTTTTCCCTGCAATTCGGCAACCCTGTAGTGCTTGCTGAATACACCGCAGGGTCACCAAAATGGGATTGGCAAAGGAACCGAATTGAAGAGAACGAAAAGTCACCGAATGTGCGGTGACTTTTCGAATCTCTTTGAATTACCCTGATAGTGTTGTGTGTTTTTTCCAAACAACTCAATTTTGGTTTCATCTGTCCACAGAATATTTTGCCAGTAGTGCTGTGGAATATCCAGGTGCTCTTTTGCAAACTTCAAACGTGCTGCAATATTCTTTTTGGACAGCAATGGCTTCCTCCGTGGTGTCCTCCCATGTACTCCATTCTTGTTTAATGTTTTCCTTATTGTAGATGTGTCAACAAAAATCTTAGCATGTGCCAGAGATTTCTGTAAGTCTTTAGCTGACACTCTAGGATTCTTCTTTACCTCATTAAGCATTCTGCGCTGTGCTCTTGCAATCATCTTTACAGGACGACCACGACTAGGGAGAGTAGCAACAGTGCTGAACTTTCTCCATTTGTAGAAAGTCTGTCTTACCGTGGACACATGAACATCAAGACTTTTGGAGATACTTTTGTAACCCTTTCCAGCTTCATACAAGTCAACAATTCTTGATCGTAGGTCTTCTGAGAGCTCTTTTCTGCGAGGCATGGTTCACATCAGGCAGTGCTTCTTGAAACCAGTAAACCCAAAACTGGTGTGTGTTTTTAAAGGGCAGGACAGCTTTCAGCAACACATCCAATAATATCACACTGATTGGACTCAAGGTTGGCTCACTCCTGGCTCCAATTAGCTCTTGGAGTTCACATACTTTTCCCACCCTGCACTGTGAATGTTTACATGTTATGTTCAATAAACACATGAAAACATATCATGTTTATGTTGTATTATTTTAAGCAGACTGTGTTTTTCAAATTGTTGTGATTTAGATGAAGATCAGAGCACATTTTATGACCAATTCATGCAAAACTCCACGTAATCCCAAAGGGTTCACATACTTTTTCTTGCAACTGTATATATACACACATATTGCAGCCCTGTGTGTGTGTGTGTGTATTTACATATATACACATTGCAGCCCTGTGTGTGTATACATACATACATACAATGTGTATGTATGTAAATACACACACACACAGGGCTGCAATGTGTATGTATGTATATATATATATATATATATATATACACACTGAGGGCAGCCGTGTGTGTGTATATACATACATACACACACACAATGCAGTCCTCAGTGTGTGTGTGTGTACACACACACTAACATGTTTCAGACCTCAGAACAGACACGGGGCGCTGTCCGAATGCTCTAACGACATTCGGACAGGCCCCTGCAGCTGACCACGTTACTTACAAATCCAACGAGCGCCGCCTGCACAGCCTTCGAGCGGCCACTCGTTGGGAAGATCCCAGGCGCGATCTCGCAAACTCCGAGATCTCGCGAGATCGCACCTGGGGGCTTCCCAACGAGCAGCCGCTTGAAGACTGTGCAGACGGCACTCGTTGGATTTATAAGTAACGCGGTCAGCTGCAGGGGGTCTGTCCAAATGCCGTTAGAGCATTCGGACAGCCGCCCCAGCCCCTCAGATGCCGGCAAGCCAGCTCAAAGCGGGCTTCCAGTACCGGGGGCATCTGCACGAGTACTAAGTACTTGTGCAGAACCTGGTATCGACACCGATACTAGTATTGGTATCGGTGCATCCCTAATGTAATTTATGAACACAACTGTATATGTGCATACAAATTTTCATATATAGTCTAGTAGAGAGCCATGGAATTTATGTAAATGTACAGATAGTATCGATCAGCAGATTGACATCTGCATGATGTAGAGAAATGCTTCTCTGAGGTGTGCAGAATTCATCCACTGTAAGAAATTATTATACCGTTCCACTTTAAACATACATATTGTTTCTTGAAGACATGCAGTCATACTATATATTCTCACACAATGAATGTGTTAAAAATCTTCAAAGTAATTCAGAGTCTTGTGTTGTAACAGATCTGTGTTGCTTAACATTCAAATGAAACCAGAAGTCAAGAAAAAGGACTGGATATGCCTACTTCCTTCCTGAACATCACACACAGACATCACCAGGAAGCATCTTTACAGTATGTGACATATACACCTATGCAGACTGCTAAATCATCTGTACATCTAAGGCCGTTGTCAGAAGAGTGCACTAGGTGTGCCCTTGCTGACGTGGTGTCCATCGCAGCATTGTGACTCTGTGACAGGGCCGGCCACACGTTGTACAGCAGCCGTGCTGCGTCCGTTCAGCAGGCCTCTCCGTCAAAGCATATGTCTTTCCAGCATATGTCTCCTACATAGAGGCTCTTGCACAAAAGTGGTTAAAAATAAGGGAAGACGCTCAAACTCCAAGCACCTGCCCTGTAGGGTCCCTTATCTGTTCTAAGGGCATGTTTCTGAAACCATCACTTAAAAGTTGCCACCTGTCTGAGATTGCACGGACAGTCCGGGTTTTAAATCATGTGTCCAGGTTATAATGCAAATGTAATTGCGGCACAGTGTATTGGTTTGCCTTGCAGAAAAGGTGGCACTCGTGATATCCACCCACCTTGGTGGTTTCCTCAAAGCCGGGTATACTAGCATATTAATTTATATACCTAAATATCATGGACAATCCCACCTTCCATACACAGTTCTGCATTTGAAAGCTGTGGGGGTCTCCAGTATAGCAAGCATAACTGTGGATTTACTTAGGGTATATGGGCTGTTTGTTCATATTTGTTTACTCTTGTAAACTGAAAACAAATGTGTCTGCTTTTTGTTTGTTGCAAATATACTATACTAGAAAGCATTATTAAATTTTTCTTGTTTTTTCTTGTTTTATTAACCCTCGTTTTTATTTCATTTGAACACATAGAAATCAAGATTTAATAACTGGAGGAAATGGTGTGTGTGACAGATCTCTGTACCCCGACAGGATCACATCTGCCAATGCCGCTTCCTTGCAGGACACCCCATGTTCTACCCAGGCAGACTCCTGTGCCTCCCTCAAGTCTCAGATGAAGCTCAAGGACCGAGACACATAGGGAGTTCCCTAGCAATCCCCAGAAATAAGACAAGGCTGTAGATCTGAGGTCTTTCAGGGTTAGAATAGAACTGGTTTTATCAGGGACACACATACATTTACACGGTCACACATGGGTCATTTACATACACAAACACCCTTGTAGAAACTGCTGGGGGACCCAACCAGACCGAAACAGATAATTGGACAAACATTTACTTTTTGGAAGGTGAAACATAGTTTAAATTAAACATTACTTAACATTTCTAACGAGGCAGGACAATGGGAATCGGGATAACAGATTACAGTCAACAGATTTACAACCTATTCAAATAGAAACCGAGAAGCACATTCTTGAGACAAGGTAACCAGGGATGTTTATCCTTTCAACAGATAACAGATAGACAATAGCATTCTTGCATAATAACAATTATACCAACATTCTGCACACAAGAGGGCAATGGGCTAATACTGATTATGAGTCCTGCACCTTACAAATATGCCTCCATGGCCATGCACCCAAGTCCAAAATGACTTACGTCACAGTGTGTTTGCATTAAAGCGAAATAACAGAAGTTTGTTTACAGGTGATTTACGACATAACAGCACTAAATTGAGCTAAAAAAAGGACCTGTTGTACGTAACAACAAATACTTTTACATTACCCTATTTACTCAACGTGTCCATATTGATGATGTGTGGGGGAGAAGGGGGAGATTAATCTCCTCTAAAATGGCTTTACATGCATGTGGCTATTGATGATATTAAGTAAAGTGCCTGAAGGATTTCTAAAGACTCACAATGAATGAAAAAAATGAGCTTTGAGCTGACATGTTCTCTGTAAACATACCGAGAGAGTAAGAGTCCTTGAATCTAGCTGGAGAGGTCTATTAAGTTATGTTTTTTCCATATTCCCCATTCTGCGCAAATTCAGCAAATATGTTAATCTTGATAATTCCTGATAACGACGCATTATGTTGATTTTCAAAAATTGTGGAAAAGGGTTGGAAGAGGGGGTTCATTCCTATAAAATGCCTGTACTATCTTTTGTCTAAATATAAATCCTATTTAATGAAATAATATGTTTAAGTACAGCTGTGAACTTCCTTTTTCTTCTGCTTTAATGCACTAAGTAATGTCAGAAAATCATGAGTTCCTTTCTCCAATGTAAGAGAACTTTTATGTGAACTGTTATATGATGCAACATACATTATTACAACTTCTGTAAGTCATATTAATCATTGAAGACATTTCCTAAAAACAATTGTAGCGCTCACTCCCGGAGGAGCTGCTGAATTTAAACCTCGGGTCAGTCTCCCCGCACTAGGGAATAAATATACACCAGCACTGTTGTGGATTTTATAAGTTATATAATTTATTGAATAAACTGGCATATAAAGAGCAACACGGTATACGTATATATATTTACAGTAGTTCGTAATGCGAGAAACACGCAGAGGAAAATAAAAAGGAATTTTAACCCCTTCGTGGTTGGAGTGTGAGTCCCGTACAGGTTGTGTCCCAATAAAGTGTACGTGTATGCGTGTATTGGTACCCGGGTACAAGATTCAACTGGCCAGTGAATGATTTCAATGTGTCTTCGACTAGTCACGTTGGGGCCCTGTAGGTTTTGACAAAACTGCAGCATGCTTTATTATTTTTACTGTGGCCGGGAAGGCCTCTCACCCATCCGCCAGATACTCTGTGCTCTGCTCGACCCAGGACGTATCTCCGCTCGATCTGACTGGGACTCTGTGTCACCGGATCCGCTGTCTTGCTTGTCTGTTTCTGCCACAAGATGCTCAGCTCACCGCCTGCACTCCCATTAGATCATCTGCGGTCTCCTAACTCGGGGTCCTTCAGCATACTCTGTATCTGTGTAAACTTCCCAGCGGTGGATCACTAGGTCTTTGGCAAGTAAAGTGAAATCGATCTCCAGCACCTGCGCACCGGCCTGGTCACGATCGTTGTCTTTCTCACGTGCGTCTTACTCTCTTCACTCCTCTGCGCGCTCTGCCTGTTCTCTCCACGAGGCTGCGGATGTAAGTCTCTCCTGCCCACCCACTTCCTGTTTCCACCACAAAGCATGCTAGAAAATGTAGCCCCATTGTCCAGTGTCTTACATTGCGCTTGTCTCCCGCTGGTGGCCAAAAATAAGTACTACAGCAACAGTGTTTTGAACCAGCGCTACACTCTCCCCCTCCTAGAACTCTTGGGTCTCTCCAAGGAGGTATAACAGTTGCATTAAATTTCAATATAACATTAGGCAACATATACAGGCTCTGCAGCAAGCATACAATGGGTCAGATACACTTCCTCAAGTTGACTCATGCTTTTGACTACCTCAGCTAACATAGCAGACACTTCGGGCAACCTTCGCACTGTGGTGACGGCCTCTTCAGTGCTATGTCCTGGGGAGTCGTAGGTGAGTCTCTGGGGCGGTCGAATAGAGCGTTTTGGTTCTGGCTTGATCAGTTCCTCTTGAGGAGGAAGTACTATAGGTGCGGGTTCAGTTCTTCCTTCCACAACTGGAACAGACATCTCTTCGGAGTATGATCTTTCCAGTGAAGGCATAGAACTGTAGTCATAAGACTCGGCTTCAGGAACTACAGGGATTTCAGAAGTCACGGGAACTTCCAATTGAAATTCAGGAGCCTCAGGCCTCAAGTTACTTTCCCACCGTTCAGGAACTGGAATGACCTCTTCAGGCTCTGGTGAGTGCACCCAGTCCAGACAAAAGCTTTCTTCCTCACTGTCCCTTTCGCTCTCTTCGACAACCCGTGTCTGCTGAGACCGAGTAACGGGAGTCAAACGTGGAGCAGGCGGGTTCGGCAGAGAAAGTTCGTCCCCAACTGGCATCCTCACAGCCTCTCTCAAAGGTAATAGATGATTCCGGTGCCAGTTCTTAAGAGGCCCAGCCTTTCCACCCGGTCGGATTTGGTAAACTGGCAGACCCGGTAGTTGCTTGCAGACAATGTAGACCTGAGAACTCCATCTATCCGCTAACTTATGCCTTGCAGCAGCACCCAAGTTCTTCAACAAGACCCTATCCTCCGGGTTGTAGATCCTGTATCCGAACTTTCAAGTCATAGTTCCGCTTATTCCTTTTTTCCCTGTTTCCTGAGGTCAAGCGGGCCTGTTCAAACGCAGAGGCCAAGTTCTTCCGAAGTCTATCCACATTATTTCTATGAGAAGCTATCGACGTCTGGTCCAGAGATAGCCCAAACGCCAAAACAATCGGCAGTCGAGCTTCTCTTCCGAACATAAGACGGTACGGTGAGTATCCTGTAGCGTCACTCTCCGTACTGTTGTATGCATGTACTAGCGTAGCTATGTGACGACTCCAGCTCTGCTTCTCTCTGTTTGACAGTGTCCCCAGCATATTTAGCAGCGTGCGATTGAACCTTTCGGGTTGAGCATCACCTTGAGGGTGATATGGTGTAGTTCGGGTCTTCCGGAATCCCAGCAGTTCCAGTAATTGCCAAACAAGCCGGCGTTCAAAGTCTCTACCCTGATCAGAGTGTATTCTCCTTGGTAGGCCATAGTGAACAAAGAACTTTTCCATTAGAACCTTCGCCACCGTAGGAGCACGTTGGTCTTTCGTAGAAAAAGCTTGGGCGTAACGTGTGAAATGATCAGTCACTACTAGAATATTTCCCTGCCCACTAGCATCCGGCTCTAAGCACAGGAAATCAATGCACACCAAATCCATGGGTCCTTGACTTTGTAGGTGGCTCATTGGAGCGGTTCGGGTCGGTAGGGTCTTCCTTTGGATAACTTTCCACTTCAGCTCTCATGCAAGGCCAATAGAATCTGTCTCGCACCAGCTTAAAAGTTCTCTCTGCGCCCAAATGTCCATGTTCATCGTGTAACGACCGCAGTACACTCTCTCTGTGTTTGGTGGGAAGGAACAACTGGTGGGTCTCTTCAGCATTGTTTGAGGGGCCCCTTCGGTAGACCACCCCATCCAACATCTTCAACCATTCCCACTCTTTGTATACCAATCTGGCTCCATCTGGGGAATTGGTCAGCAGAATTTCCCGTTGGTTCGCGTTTAGGGCCTTTACGGTTAACGCAATCGAAGGGTCTCTAGCCTGATCAGCTCTCAGGTCCTGTTTCGAGAAAGTGGGCAGACTTTCATCCCTCAGCTGCGTAGGATTACAGTAAAACTCTGGAACAGCCGCAGCCATAACTCCTATGGCTTCCGCTTCAAACCCTCCCTTGACCCGGCGCTCTGCTCCTTCACATAAAGCTTGCACCCCGTCTGGAGTTAACTGAGTCCATTCTGTAATGTAGGGTCTTCTCGACAAAGCATCAGCGTCTCAATTATTCACCCCAGGGCGATAGAGCGGCCGACCACCGATGTCCCGTTGCGTCCAGCTTCGCAGTAGTAAGGACGTAGGTAAGAGGATTGTTATCCGTCTTTATCACAAACTCGGCTCCATACAGATAGTCTTTTAGCTTGTCTACCACCGCCCACTTCAAGGCTAGGAACTCCAACTTGTGGGTAGGATAGTTCTTTTCAGAAGGCGTAAGGCTCCGGCTCACATACGCTACAGGCCTCAGCAATCCACCATACTCTTGGTACAGGACTCCCCTAGACCTTCTCTGCTGGCATCCACATGTAGTTCGTATGGCTTGTGAGGATCCGCGTAAGCCAAGACAGGAGCTCGAGTTAGACTCTCAGCTTCAAGAAAGCACCTTCGCATTGACTAGTCCATTCTCCCTGGATAGATTCTCGAGCCTTCCTTGGCCCTGGAGCCGACGGATTTTGGTCAGAAGTCTTGTGGCCTTCTTCTGTGTCTTCCTTCTGTAGGAGCTTGTTCAGTGGTTGAGCTATCTTGGCAAATCCTCCGCCAAATCTTCGGTAATAGGAGCAGAACCCCAAGAAAGATCTAAGTTCAGTAACGTTTCGAGGTCTAGGCCAGGAAGCTACGGCCTCCAACTTCTGAGTATCTGTCGAAACGCCTTCTGCTGAGATCACATGTCCCAGATACGTAACAGAAGGTAAACAGAATTGACTTTTCTCCAGAGACCGTTTCAATACTTCTTCATGGAGCCTCTTCAAGACCTTCTCCAACCGTTGCTCATGCTCTTCCAGAGTCTTCCCGAACACAATTATGTCATCCAGATACACTAATACTTCGATCAGGTTCATGTCCCCGACTGTCTTCTCCATTAACCGTTGGAACGTGGCTGGAGCCCCCGTAAGGCCTTGAGGCATTCTGTTGAACTCCAAGAACCCCAATGGGCAGATGAACGCAGTCTTCTCTTTGTCTTCAGGATGCATTGGTATCTGGTGATACCCACTTCGCAGGTCTAGTACACTAAACCATTTTAAGGCATCTTCTATCCGAGGAGTGGCATATTGATCTGGGATGGTTCTCCGATTCAGCGTGCGATAGTCTATGCATAGACGGACAGAACCATTCTTCTTCCGGACCATTACTATTGGAGATGCATATGGGCTCCTGGACTCTTGAATCACCTTGGTTCTTTGCAGTTCATTCAGCTGTTGTCGTAGATCATCCAAGTCTCCCAGCGGAACTCGTCTTGACCTTTCTCAAAACGGCTTGTCTTCTTGTAATCGAATGCGATGCTCAGTACTCTTAGCTAGGCCCACGTCGAACTCATCTTTTGAGAACAAGTCCCTCCACTTTAGGACCTGGGACTGAAGACGTTTCTTCCATTCAGGTGAGATGGGAGCGTCCTTGGGGTAGAACCTTTCATCTGGAATCTCTTTATCCACTCCCCTCCTAAATCGGTAGGAGAGAGAGGCGTAGCAGATGCTACTTGCCCGATAGGCATTCGTGCTTTCAGGACTACTGGAGAATCAGACACATTACACACACTGACTGAGACTCTTCCTCGTGTTCGTTTCAAAGCTTTCGTGGAGATTATTTCAGGGATTACTTCCACTCCGGCTTCACTCCCATGATTAAAATCGGTTTCCAGTACCACATAGGGGCCTGGTTGCGATCCGTTCAACTTGACTGAAGCCCAGAAACTCGCTACTTCTCCTGATTGCAGAACCTTCTCTGTTCCTTCCAATCTCCATAGGCGCCCCACTTCAGCAGGTGCCTTCTGTTCTTCGACCATTCTCTGATAGACTGGACGTAACATCGGGTGTACTCCCTTGGTAGAACCTTCTTCCAATACTATAGGAGTCAGGAGACGTCGCACCAGATCAGTATTCCTCCCCACTATCATGGAACTTCTGTTTGCCCCTGGCAAGTAAAGTGAAATCGATCTCCAGCTCCGCAACGCCGCACCTGCGCTCCGGCCTGGTCACGATCGTTGTCTTTCTCACGTGCGTCTTACTCTCTTCACTCCTCTGCGCGCTCTGCCTGTTCTCTCCACGAGGCTGCGGATGTAAGTCTCTCCTGCTCACCCACTTCCTGTTTCCGCCGCAAAGCATGCTAGAAAATGTAGTCCCATTGTCCAGTGTCTTACATTGCGCTTGTCTCCCTCTGGTGGCCAAAAATAAGTACTACAGCAACAGTGTTTTGAACCAGCGCTACGCAATGTTTGTAGACTTTGACCCTTATCTAATTCATATATATATATGTGTATATATACAGGGTGAGCCAGTCAAACCTGCATTTTTGAAAAGGGCGGGAGAGCCGTGAAAGTGGGCGGAGCGAGTTAGCAAGGTTACCATTGTGTCCCCCACAACTAAGCATTTCAGTCGTCATGGAGCAGTGGTCTAAACAACAACGTTCATTCGCTGTGAAAGCGTTTTACCAAAGTGGTAGTTATGCAGCCGCTCAGCGTCGTTTCCGGAAGAATTTTCAAATTAATCGAAATAAGCCAGTGCCGTCTGTTAATTCAATCAAATTGTGGGTGACAAACTTTGAAGCAATTGGTGAAACGAGAAGCAGAAGGGGTGGCAGTGCAAGATCAGTGCGAACTCCCGCGAATATTGACCGCGTGAGAGTTGCTGTGGAAAGAAGCCCTCGGAGATCGGCGCGTCGACAGAGTGCTGCGCTTGGCATGGCAAACACGAGCGTCCGAAGAATCTTGAGGTTAGATTTACACCATCACCCATACAAAATTCAGGTTGTTCAGGCTATGAATGAAAACGATTTTGCAGCTCGACGGCGTTTTTGGCAAACGTTGTTGGACATGTTTGATGAAAACGAGGACCTTGTTCACAACCTGTGGATGAGCGATGAGGCACATTTCCATCTCTCCGGTTTTGTGAATAAACAAAATTTCCGATATTGGAGTGATGAAAACCCTCAACAACTCCATCAAACACCACTCCATTCAAGCAAGGTAACAGTTTGGTGCGCAATGTCCTCATTGGGAATCATAGGCCCGTATTTTTTTGAAAATGACAGGGAGCAAGCAGTTACTGTGAATGCATAACGCTATTCGGAAATGTTGCATTCGTTCTTCATTCCTCAGCTTCGTCAACATGGAATGAACAATGAAACCTTATTCCAGCAAGACGGTGCCACAAGTCATACAGCCCGTGTGAGCATGAATGTTCTCAACAATGTTTTTCCAAATCGGGTGATATCCCGAAATGGAGCAATTTCTTGGCCTCCCAGATCGCCCGACCTCACAGTGTGCGATTTTTTCTTGTGGGGGTACCTGAAGAGTAAAGTCTTTGAACAATGACCTCCAACGCTTGGGGAACTCAAGAGGAGAATCCGGTTGGAAATCGAGAGAATTCCTCAGCGTATGCTCCGTGATGCGATGGGCTGTTTCAGAAATCGCCTACAAGAATGTCTCAATCGGGAAGGACACCATCTTACTGGAGTTATTTTTAAACAGTGAATGTTGTTTCTTAAATGCTTTTTAATGTACATTAAGATAGTAACAATAAAATTTTGAAATATCCATCCGTTTATTTTTTACAGTCATTTCAAAAATGCAGGTTTGACTGGCTCACCCTGTATATACAGTATATAGAATCCACTAATGGAGCCGCACACGTGTAAATAAAATAACAAATTTATTAAATCTTATAAAATTGACCGACGTTTCGGCTCATGTGTGAGCCATTCTCTAGGTTACATACATAATGAAAACATACCACTTAAATGTAAGACAGAGAACGAACTCACCAATCAGATTGAAATGCCAGCCCTCCTGCATGTGCATCCAATATAATTATATATGCAAATCACATAAGCATCGCTGCATGATTTGTGATTTGCATATATAATTATATTGGATGCACATGCAGGAGGACTGGCATTTCAATCTGATTTGTGAATTCATTCTCTGTCTTACATTTAAGTGGTATGTTTTCAGTATGTATGTAACCTTGAGAATGGCTCACACATGAGCCGAAACGGTAAATTTTATAAGATTTAATAAATTTGTTATTTTATTTACACGTGTGCGGCTCCATTCGTGGATTCTATGCAACTTTTTGAGCAAGCACCGTGACAGTCTTCGAGTTGTTCAAGTCGACTTACAAGGTAGTTGCAGGGACATTGTGCTCTATATATATATATATATATCAGGTGTAGGTATCCTATACAAAGGTCACCATGATTTAGACGCAGATACAAGAAACTCTGCATCAAAAAGAGTTACTTGGGTCTATTCAAAAAAAGGTGAAAATCAAGAGAACTGGCAGGAGAAGAGAACAATCTAGACCAAATAGCTGATTTGGAAAGTGAGATAAATGGGAGAATTTTTCTGGTCTGGCTATTTTGACCTAGAATTTTCACTTCTCCAGTCATTATCCGGAGTTTCACCTTTCTTTGATTACACCGTTTAGGGTTAATAACTAAGGTTAAAATTTGTACTGGTTTTTCGGATAACCTAAAGATTCTGCGCAATTTTCAGATAATTTTTAGGCAACCGCTTATACTCCTTCTTTTGATGCAGTGAGTGTCAATAAAGGAGCAGAATCTATTTCCTAAAAACGAAGCAAAATGATGCAGAATCTGTTGGTAAGGGTTATCCCAGATTGTAACCCTGAAATAATTCTAACCTTAAAACTGATGCAGAAAAATGGGCCAGATAAATTACATGAGTGTAGTACAAAGTTGTATTGAATTAACGACGCGAGTATGTGGGTTGTTTTTTTGTTTCTTGCTAGTGTCTGAATCATTCAAATCGGCAATCTTTTTGATGCATTGTTTCTATCCTTGTCCATAAGGTTGAAACTTTAGGGGTGCAGTAATCCCCCGAAATTCGCAGGGGTTATGTTCCAACAACCCCCGTGAATTTTGAAAAACCGCGAATTGTGGGTGTGCTAAAAAAAGCACAGCCATGCGGCGTTAGGACCCAGGAGCCGCCGTCCTCCTGGCAGAATGGCTGCTCCTGTGCATCTCCACACTCAAGATCGCGTCCAGGGCATTCTCCTCTCTCGGCATCGTTCAGAGAGAGGAGATGCCGAGACTCCTGTGCAACCCCGCACGCGTGGTCTGGGGATCCAGGAGCCTCGGCATCTCCTCTCTCGTAACGATGCCGAGAGAAGGGAATTCCCTGGCCACCATCGTGCGCCCGGAGACGCACAGGAGCAGCTTCTCTGCCGGGATGCTACTACCACATGGTAAGCGGAAAAAATCTGCGAACCACTGAGTCCGCAGAAAACGTCCTATGTACTCCATTGAGTGGATGCTCGCGGCTGCACTCAGCGGTGCCGCAAGCATCCCGGCTTTTACCGCCCGCAAACAATGCAGGCAGCATTTTTTGCGCCTGCATCGTGATCTGGCGTTAAAACGCAGGCGCAAGGGGGAAAACTTTGGGCGCAGTTTTTCCTCCCTTGCGCCCGCGTTTTAACACGAAGATCATAATAGAGCCCTAGGTGTTTTTCGGGATTGTTTTCAGCAAATTTTTTTTCCAATTATTATTATTTTATCTTTTTTGTAACAGACCTTTTTATAATTATTCATAGGACTTTGTATGTAATTTTCAGGTATTTTTGTGCAGTCATTTTTATGAAAACCGCTATTTTAAAAGTTGCTGTTTTTCTTTTACCCATTCATCAGCTTGTTGGCTTTTTCTGGCGACTGGTCGGTGCTCTGTTCAGCGGGTCAACGTCTTTTTTCGGATGTATTCAGCCGTTTTGCAGCAGATCGTCGGTCCGTTCTGCGTTTTTTCTAGCAGCTTATTGATCCAATTTTTATTTACTTTTAAGTTGTTTTGTGGCGGTTTTTCCATTCGATTTAGCAATTTTTGCAGCAGTTTTCAGATGCATTCGGCGGCTTTTCCCTGCACTTCGGGGACCCTGTGGTGAATGCTGGATTTACCGCACGGTTGAGGAATTTGACTCCCCGTAGTGCGAGGAATGTAAGAACTTCTGTGCTCTTTGAATAACCCTGTGAATGATAGAAAGCTTCTGCTGTGGGTTGAATATTCTTTTCAATTTGATGATTGGACTGCAGCCTGTATGTTTGTCAGGTGCTAAATCTTGACATATGGCCTCCAATCCCAAAATAATACAAAAATATAGAAAGAGAAAAAAACTTTGGTTACTGGTAAAGTGTGGCCCAGAGCTCCCCACCATCTGAAGGGTTAAACCTTAAATTTAGGTAGAAACTCAACCAGAGCTCTTGCGCGGCGCTTGCCGCAGTGAAAGGAAGCAGTGTAAGTGATTTAACCCTTTCACTGCTAAGGCATTTCACCGCTGTGTGCTGAGCTCATTTTTACCGCTTTCACTCATCATGTTTAAACACGATTTGAAGCCACATTTTATTAAATGGCCCAGACATATTATATATCGTTCTTTCCGGCAGACTCTGCAGATTCATTATATATCATTTTTATATGTATACGTCATGTCCTGCCTGTATGTTATGACAAAAAATGCAATAAAAATTGAATTTTTAATCATCTGCAGTGTGTAAAGTGTTTTTTTTCACATTTTAGCACATGAGCGTTTGCGGTTATGTTGTCTATGGGGTGCGCTTGTACAAAAATTAGAAATGGGGACTTGTTACATTTTGTGGGGGAATTACGTGATTTATAGCAAACGCACCCCATAGAAAAAAATCATTAGTGCAGCATCATTGTTCACATTATAATTGAAATGTGAACAATATTGCTGCATTAATAAAAATAACACACAAAAAAAATACAGGTTTTTATTTTATTTTTAATTTTTTTTACTTTATACCTGGTCATGTTGAGTATCATTCGAAAGGCCATGCTCAGGCCTTTCGATTGACACCCTCCATGACCCCCTAGCTGCCTGGAGATATCGGGGTTCAAATGAACCCCCTATCCCTGGCTTTTTTTTGTGTGACCTCCTGATCGGGAGGGAGAGGGATCCAAACGGATCCCCCCTCCCTTCCAGGCGATCTTCCGGCATTGCCGGGGGGTCGCCTGGAAATGACGTCATCGCGCATGACGCGATGATGTCATTTACGTCGGGAGGAGCTTGACTTCAGCGTCTGAGGACGCTGAAGTCAGAACGCCACGGTACCCCGGACAGAGAGGTGAGTATCTCCGCCGGGGGTCCCGCAAAGCTGATGACGTGTGGGAAACTTCCTCCTCAGTATACAGCGGGAGTAACTGAGCCCACACGTCGTCAGCAGTGAAGGGGTTAAAAACGTCTTTTTTTTAAAAAACTTTTTGTCCTTGTTTCCTGTCCCCCAGGGCACTACCCGGACCCAGACATTGTTTTTAAATGTTTCTATACATCCTAGAAATCCACCACTTCCCGGGCAGGTTATGGGGACCTCAACGGGAAACGATATTTGAAGGAATTTTTCGTTTTTATTTTTAACCCTTATTTCATGGAAAACTCACTGTCCCTTTTAATAACTTTTTTTTTTTTACTTTTTGTCCTTGTTTCCTGTCCCCCAGGGCACTACCCGGACCCCCATACACCTTTTATGGCAAATATCTAGCAAATATCTAGCTCTTGGAGGGCACTCTAAAAATCGAATTTTGAGTCCCATTGACTTGTATTGAGTTCGAGTTTGAATTCGAACTTCTGAAAAGTTCGAGTTCGAATGTGAACCGAACTCGGGGGTGTTCGGCTCATCCCTAGTCTAGAGCAGTGTTTCCCAAACCTGTCCTCAGGACCCTCCGCCTCGCCAGGTTTACCAGATAGGTGAAGCACAGCACAGGTGATATGATTTTCTGCTCAGTGATTGCAGGATTCAGTCTGTATTTCCCCAAGGTGACCTGCAAAATCTGGCCTGGTTGAGGGTCCCGAGGACAGGTTTGGGAAACACTGGTCTAGAGGAATTGGGGTTGAGGAAGACCAGGGAAATTTTACTGGACGGCAGGATCATTGGTGCCAATGGTTCAGGAATGGTGGGGCCATGGAAGCAGCTTCATTCATGTGTGAGTAGGTGAGCAGAGGGATGAGTTGCATCAGTGATGTGGTACACTAATCTGAAGAGATGGGATTTAAGGGATTTCTTGAAGGCCCAAAGATCAGGGTTGAGTTTGATAGCTCGAGGCAAGTCATTCCACAGGACCGGTGCTGCCCTTGAGAAGTCTTGGAGGTGAGAGTTGGCCGTGCGGGTGTAGACAGATGACAGGTGGAGATTACCCGCTGACTGGAGTAGTCTAGAAGGAACGTGTTTGCGTAGTAACAGAGACATGTAGGGAGGTGGGTTGAGTTATTGAGTGATTTGAACGTGAGTGTCAGTATTTTAAACTGTATCCTGAAACATACAGGAAGCCAATGGAGGGACCGGCAGAGGGGGCAGGTACACAGGGTGCGTCTGGTGAGAAAAATAAGCCTGGTCCCTGCATTCATTACAGATTGCAAAGGGGCAGTACGGGAGTTGGGGAGGCCAATAAGGAGTGAGTTGTTCTTGAGTTGATAGTAACAAGATTTGGTTACTGTCTGGACGGGGGAGAGAAAGTTAACAGGGCTGTTGCCCTAAGGAGCTTTTACTGGTCAATAGAATAAATGGGGTTATTGTTCCTGCAAGGTGATTAAAAGGATACTGCCACTTACATAAACTGTAACTAGATTACTTGTGCATTACAAACAAAAACACATTATAAAACACATGCTGCTGTTTTGTTTTTCTGTGAAGTAAATGCATGTAAAAAGGAAAAATAAAGTTAGGTTTTTATCTCCTGTTTCCACTGTGGATTTTTTCCATGATGCAACATTTACCAAAATCTGTGCAAAGGTTTTTACTTCACTTCATTAACTGTTTAACCACAGCAGTAAAGGAGGAAATATTTAGGTAAGGCGGCAGGAGGCTATTGTTTTCCAAGTTAACTGAGATAAGAGATGACAGCTGAATGACGTAAAACAGGGAGCTTAAAATACGTCTAACCTGCCCCCTGGTGATGTTCTTTGAATATATCCCACACAATGCAATGATTTGAGTCTGTCATCGACCTATTCACTCCATTCTATGGCCATTGCCACACAGTGAAGAGCAAGTGATGTAAAGATACTTTGGCGGGCAGATTACAACACAAAAGATCACACAATGGATGCACCCAGTGACACATATAGAGTAAAATATTTTCTTAACTAAACATACACATGTTAGATATCCGCAACATAAAATAAACACAATAAGAACATTTAATTTTTTGGTGATAGTGGCCCTTTAAGTCCTCGTGCCAAATGTCAAATTTTGTTTACTTAGAATCCTGCTTTTTTATAAAGTTTTAGATTCGATTTCTACTCTGTCTCTCTGTTAAAACCAGAAATTTTACAGCTATAAAAGGGATAGAGATAGGTATCATGACGACTCGCTTAGTAGTTGTGTATGGGTATGGAAACAAAAGGGGTTATTCAGAAAGTAACCATGCTGAAGAGTGCAGAAACTACAGAGGAAAAACAAATGGAACTCTGTTATTCTTCTAATATGTGTTTAAACCAATGAAAATGTGTCTAAATAATAAAAAAGATCTTTTAAAAAATAATAAAAAGGGTCTGTTACAGAATAAAGAAAAAAATGTCTTTTTAAAAAAATTGGGAATTAAAAGTTTAGTCTAAAACTACAAAAAGGTATTCTAGAATATAAAAAGATGTTTTTCTGAAAATTAAAAGAATAAACAGTTTAATATAGAAGAAGAGAAACGAAAATATTGTTTTACATTGAATCCTATGGGATTCGCCTGTTTAAACCTGTCGAACGGAATCACCGAAAATCAGGGCATTTCACTGACACTGACTTTGGTGCAGTTTGGCGTTCTGTGAATAGATTAACCATTAGTTGTATATGGTACAATTTCGCTGCTGCCGAAGATCATCGATCTGCTGCGAACTGCACCGTATTTCGCAGTCAATTCTGTTGTATTTGGCAAATTGACAGCTTCATGAATAGACAAACTTCCACGAAATTGCACCATATGGTGCAAAATCGGTGGCAAGTTCGCCCCTTAGTGAATAACCCCTAAAGTATCTTTTAAATCCCCCTGTAGAGTCCATTTGTTCGCACCCAACATGTGTTTCATCCTTATGGCTCGATAATAAGTTACATTTTATATCCTATTTCAATGCTTCCCTCCACTCCCTGGAAATCTGTGCTAGAGCTCTTGCATCGGCATCGATTCTGATACTAAAATATTTTATTGACCTTCCAGGTGAAGATTATATGGTTATGCCTTTTCTTGAGAAAGGCATCATTAAAAAGAACCTCAGAAACCAGATGGGTGAATGCTAATTATAGTTTGTCTCTTATAATTAAAAATAAATAAAAAATAATATATCTTCTGTACTTAAAGCCAACGCAAACGCATAAGTGACCTTAAATCAAGCAGAGGGTGTGGTACCTTGCACTTTACAATAGCAGAAAACGCATTTCAATAGTTGAAGAACTGGTTAAAGAGCCTGTAAAACAGAACTTTTCTCACGTCTTGAAGAACGAGCCCAAGCATAAGTATGTGTCAATCAATTAAAAAATGCTTATACCTGGACCAAAATATGTTTGTTAGCGGAATGGAAGTAGTTACTCATTCTACTTAGAAGAGGCAAAACATTTTTTGTTTAGTGTCAGACTTCACAAAGACAAAGTTGCGTTTTACACATTTCATATTGAAGCCACATGTATACTTGTAATTATAGAGACAGGAAACCTTCATATTTTTGCCACCTACATGATATTTTTGGTTGTGATACCACAGCCAATAGCACTATTTCCATCATTAAAACCAATACTAGGTATAGTTCCCTGCCCTATGCTGCCAATTCTGAGGTGCACCCAAGCTCCTCAATCATATACAACAAAACAACATAGAATGGCGCAATATAGTGTTTTTTACCCAGTGGGATCACCCTGATACAGTTAGGGTGGTCCCAATTTATTTTCAGATCCACTGCTGATCTTAAAAAAAATGGAAAGTTTATATAGTGTAGTATTTTGGTAATAAGAAATATTTAATAAAATTCCGAAAAACAAACTCACAAATAAAATGCACATAACCAAATGTGCATATGTACATTGGCCGCAGTGGCCCAAACCTCCCGATTAGTGTCCCATTCGGTCCATCATCTGTCCTCCGAAAGATATAGGTCCATCAGTTGGTCACAATCGTGGTTCTTTGGTCCAAACCTGCAGTCCTTCTTAAAGCATCTCAGCGCGTTTCGTGAGACCCACTCTCACTTTTTCAGGAGCATGCTTTCAAATGCCAACACTTCCTTTTTTATAATCACACAGATCTCAAACTAATTAATTAAACCATTAACAGCTGTTCCCACTTCCAGCTCTAACCAATCACAACATCACTTTTGCTTTCTATCTTTTTTTTTTTTTTTAAAATATTTTTATTCATCTTGGATCATCATACAGAAAGACATATAGAGAGACATCTTAATATACGTCATTATCAAGTATTCAACTCTTACATAAACATGGCATCCAGCGGTTGAAGAAGTTCTTGTACACCTCCCCTTAGAACCAAAGAAGACTATTCCCAAAATGGAGTGGGTCGGTTAAGTGTGGGCATCTACAGGGTCTGAGGGGAAGAAAGCTAGAAAACGGGATAAGGAGAGGTCAGGGGGGTCTGGAGGGATGGGTGGGGTACCTCGCAGCATCTGAAGTGAGTACCATGGGGTGCAGAAAAAGGTACGACGTAAGGAGTCCTTAGTTTCGCATGGCAGGGTGCGAATAAGGGGGGTCCAATTGGTAAAGAAGGACTGAGTCTTCTTTTCTTGCTGCGTCGCAGCCTCGATCCAGTCCGCCAAAAATATGGCGTAGATTCTATCGTAAACCATGCGAAAGGAAGGAGGGGCAGCTGAGATCCATTGCGACAAGATCGCTTTCTTGCCCGTTGCAGCTAACAGGGTGAGCCAAAATCGATGGGACGTGTCAAAAGGTCTGGGGGTGCGGGGGGGTCGGACGATTAAAGCTGGCCCATTCCGGGGTAAAAGGAATTTCTAAACGAAGAACCTGTGAACCAAATCGCCGTATCGTGTCCCAAAATAGTTGGATAAAGGGACACGACCATAAGCAATGTCGTAAATCAGCATTAGCACCCTGACATTTTAAACAGTTTGCGGTTGGTGACAATTCTGAGCGAGCCATTCTGTCGGGCGCCATATATGCTCGATGGAGTATTCTATAAAACATGTCCCAGTAGGTAGCAGAGGGAAGGGAGTGTCTGGACAGTAAGGTGGCCCCAATCAAATCCTGCGTGGAGAGCTCGGGAAAGAGTGTGGTCCATCTAGTTATTGCTGCCCAGGGGAGTTTTGTGGGTAGCGAAGATTGTAAAAGTGCATATATAGTAGAGGTAGAGGAAGGGGACAGAGGGCGGGCAAACAGGAGCGTGTCAAGTGAATTGGCTAGGTCATTGGAAGACAATGTGTTCAATTGGGCAAGGAGAAATTGCTTTAATTGCAAATAATACACCGGGTGGATGTCTAAGGGTGTAACTCGGACTTTCAGGGTCGTGTAGGAAAACGGCAAGCCTGACACTCCATTGATGTAGTGGTGCAGCTGAGTAAAACCGCTGTGGGCCAGAGTATGAAAGATTGGAGCAGGGGAGGCATTTTGAAAGTGGGGGTTGTGCAGAATAGGTGACCACAGAGTCGCACTCCAGGTGAGCTGAAGGCGTCTGCGAATTTTGATCCAGGCCAATTTCGTGGAGGATAATAGTGGGTTAGAACGAAGACTAGGGGGGACAATGGGCGAGCTTTGATGGAGGAATGCCGATAAGGAAGAGGAGGGAAGTAACGCCTGCTCAACCTGCAAGGGCACGAAGTGTGAGGTACCGTTCAGCCAGTCAGCTGCATAACGGTATAGGGCTGCTAAATTGTAGTCAATTATATTTGGAAAATTAATACCTCCCCTAGCTATCGACTGTTGGAGTGCAGGGAGTGGAATACGTGCCCGTTTACCTTGCCAAATGAATGCCGCATATAGTCTATTTAATATACGGAGATCTGTGGGCTTCAATAGTAGAGGCAAAACCTGTAGGGGATAGAGTAATTTGGGGAATAAAGTCATTTTAATAAGTGCGGCCCTTCCCAGATAGGACAAAGGGAGAGAACTCCATGCTTCCAAGAGTAACTTAGTTTGATTGATATGGGGGTCAATATTAAGGCTGTATATTTGAGAAAGGTCCGCCGGCAGTACGATTCCTAGGTATTTAATGAAAGGTGTAGATGCCCAGGAGAAGGGGAACTGTCTGAGCCAATCACCTTGTGGCTTTGATCCCAGGGGCAGAGCGACCGACTTAACGTAATTAATTTGGAAACCAGAGGCTGTGTGAAATGAATCAAATAAGGCCAACAATGGTGGAATAGCAGATGCTGGATTCGAAAGAAACAAAAGCAGAACGTCCGCAAAAGCCACCACTTTTAGTGTTACCGAGGAGGACAAACTAATACCCGAAATTGCCGGGCACGTCTCTATAATGCGGAGGAGGGGTTCTAGGGCAAGGTTAAACAGTAATGGTGATAAGGGACACCCCTGCCTGGTTCCTCTCCCTAGTACGAAGGTGGCAGAATTAAGTCCGTTCGCTGTGATCACTGTGGAAGGGCTGTGGTAAAGCGCACGAAAGAGGGACAGGAATACTTTTCCGAAGTGGTGGAACTTAATAAATCTCTCTAAATAGGCCCAGGATATCCTGTCGAACGCTTTATCGGCGTCGCAACTCAATAAAAGATTTGAGGCTTGTGGTGTAAGGGAGGAGAACCATATGGCCGCTATAGCTTTGCGTATGTTTGTGGTAGAGTGACGGCCAGCAAGGAAACCCATTTGTTGGGAGCCCACCAGACGGGCCATCGGTCTCTGCAGGCGGCCGGCCATGATGGTGGATAGCAGTTTCAGGTCAGTGTTTAACAGTGCGATAGGCCGGTAGGAGGTGACCAGAGTAGGATCCTTTCCAGGCTTGGGGATAACCACCACCCTGGCCTCATTAAAAGTCGGAGGAGGTTCCTCCCCTTGTAGAATGTTATTATAAAGTGAGACCAAGTGTGGGACCACCGAGCCCGAAAGGAGCTTGTAATATTCTGCCCCAAATCCATCTGGTCCTGGGGTTTTCCCATTTTTGAGTGAAGTTATCGCTTTTTGGACTTCGATGTGGGAAATGGGCGCTGAAAGGGCATCCCTTTCAGTTGGAGATATTTTTGGAATTTGCGCTTTATGAAAAATACTTAGTTGCGTCGGGCAGTCGTCAGGGCCTGCCTTATAGAAATCAGCAAAATATTGTCGGAAATACCCCGCAATAGCCCTTGGGTCAGTAAGTAAGGCACCATCCGTTGTCTTAATTTGGGAGATAAAGGGTATGGTCTGGGTTTGGGAACGTACCAAGTTGGCCAGGAGGCGACCATGCTTGTTACCAAAGCAATAGAACCGGGATTTCTGATGTTGCCAGGAGCGCTGCGCGTGGTTGGTGGCTAGGATATCGTATCTGGATTTATCTTGCTTGTACGTCTGCAATGCAACAGGGGTTGGGTAAGTCAGATAAGCTCTATAACTCCTGAGCAAATCCGAATGAGCCTTAGTAAGATGCAGAGAGTCCTCTTTCCGTTTCCGGGCCGTAAACTCCATGATCTGTCCCCGAAGTACTGCTTTTGACGCAGACCAAAATAAATTGACATCCTCTACATGGTCAATATTGTCGTCAGTGTAATTATGCCAGGCCAACTCAACGTGTGATGTAAATTTACCGGACGTCATAAGATGGGAAGGGAAGCGCCAGTTTCGGGAATAGGACTGTGGGTTTCCCAGTTTCATCTCCAGTGAAACCGGGGCGTGGTCAGTGAGCGTTATTGGGCCAATCTCGGTGTGTAATGCGCGAGGAGTAGGAGAGTCCGAAATCAAAAAGAGGTCTAGGCGCGAGAACGATTTATGGGGGTCAGAATAAAACGTAAAGTCCCTGCCCGTTGGGTTGTGCATGCGCCAGACGTCAACCATGTCAAAATGTGTCATAAGGTAGGTCGGACCTGTGGGTTGTGAGCACCCTCTGGGTACCACCCAGCTCGGGGCTCGGTCAAGTATTGAGTCTGGCACGTCGTTAAGGTCCCCTCCCACTATTCTGTGAGAAGCGTCGTGGAGATGGAGTAACGGGAGTAGCGTTTTATAGAATGGTAAATTCGGGCTGTTAGGGGCATAGATATTGAGTAATTGAAACTGTTCCTGTCCAATCTTAAGCGTTAGGAGGGAGTACCTGCCGTCCACATCATTAACCGCTACCATATCAGAGCATGGAAGTCTCTTATGTAAGAGAATTGCAGTGCCTCTAGTTTTTTGAGTGTAGACCGAGGATGTTTGATATCCCACCCAAGGGGCCCGTAGCGCTTGGTCTGATTTAGTCCAGTGGGTTTCTTGGAGGAAAACAACATTGGGGTCTAACCTTCTTAAATATTGGAGTACTTTCTTACGTTTAATTGGCTAATTAAGACCCTCCACATTCCAGGACACTATCTTAAAAGAATCACGTGTGAAGATGTGAGGCCCAGCAGAGGGTGGGAGTGTAGTACTAGTGTCGCGGGTCATGAAGGAAGCCAAGTGCTAACAAAGTGGTGAAGTTGTGGACCTTTCACGGTCTCGGGGAGCCCCACAATGCGTAGGTTATTTCTGCGGCTTCTGTTTTCGAGATCATCAATTTTATCCAGTAAGGTGGAGAGCAAGGAGTCGTGAGAATCCACGGTTGTCTGAAGAGGAGTGAGCCCATCCTCCAATGCAGACACTCTGTCTTTCACCTCCATTAAACGTTGGGCTTGAGAAGTAAGTTGGGAAAGCGCCAGTTCGAGGGACGCTGAGAGACGGCCCAGCTTTTCATCTAGTAGTGGCGAAAGCATTGCTGTAAACTCAGCCATTTGAGCAGTGGTTGTAGACGTAATAGCCAATTGTGGACTAGATGGAGCGCTTCCTAGGTCCGGAATCGAGTGGGTCGGAGATCTGGCCTGCGCAGGGGCATCCCTTCCCTGCCCCTTGGTCGTTTGACGTCTGGAGGACTTAGACGCGGAAGCAATAAATTTGTCCATGGTGACGGGTGTTACCAGAGATCAATTACAGAATAAAATGTATGTCAATTTGGCAGCCTGCGTGTACAGTTCCGTGAAAAATTCTCTGATGGTAGAGTGTTTGTGACACGTTCCCCAGACAGCAGGGAAAGCGACAGACAAGGAGATAGTGGGTCCAGTATGGGCCATCAGAAAAATCGAAAACTGCGGCAACCCGTCAGGGAGGCCCACAATTCCCTAGTAGTGTCCAGAAAAATTTGAAAAACGCAGACAGTGCGGAGTGTCCAGAAAAATTATAATATGCAGACAGTGCAGAGTGTCCAGAAAAATCATAATATGCAGACAGTGCGGAGTGTCCAGAAAAGTTATAATATGCAGACAGTGCGGAGTGTCCAGAAAAATTATAACCTGCAGACAGTGCGGAGAGTCCAGAAAAATTGTAATTGTGGGTAATTTAAATATGTGTGGGGCACCTTTATCCTCACCGAATGGAAAGTCAAGACAGTACCCCAAAGAAAAAATTACTGAGCTTGACGCAGAGTCTAGAAAAAATTGACACGTGGGCCTCCAGGTCGGGGAGCCAAGAAAAATTATGTTATGCGTTTTCACCTTAGTGACTTGTACCGTTTCTCCAGTATAGACAGCGCAGAGTGCCCAGAAAAATTATAATGTATAGACAGCGCAGAGTGTCCAGAAAAATTACAACGCACAGACAGCGCAGAGTGTCAAGAAAAATGATAATATGCGGACCGTGCGGAGTGTCTAGATATCACCTGAAAAACTAAGTAGGCCCATAAAAAACTTTTCCTTTCTCTCCAGTTCAGAGTGGGAGCTTGAGGTGTACCTCAGAGCTGCGTCCCTGAGGTATAGCGCCGGGAATGGAAGGTGTGGGGGGGGTGAGTCTGAACGACCCCCACCGGAGCAGAGATTCTCCCCACGCTTCCTCAAGAAGGGGGATTGTACAGGTCGGTGGTCCGGGTAGGTGGTAGGGTCTGGCAAGGGTGTCTCAAAGGACCCGTAGGTGTAAAAGTCACCGGGGCCTCCCTTCATGCGCCGAAGACTGCCGGAAAGGCCGCGGCACGTGGTGTCGAGCGCGCGCGCCGGGCCCAGCGCGATCTCGACCGCGGGGGCACCGGCGGGTGAAGAGTGCTCGGGCAACAGGGGGGTGGTGAGGGAAAACACTTCATACGTCCCTTCAAGCGGCGGTCATTGATATAGCCAGGCTCCGGGTGAGGAAGAGGGTTGCACACCCACAGGAAGTGTGGGTATGGAAACGGCCGGAATTCAGCCTGGGAGCTTCCAGGGATACAGGGGGGAGCGATATCGTGTTCCCGGGTGAAAAGGGAATCCGGATCACCCCAGGTGTGCTTGCTTTCTATCTTTAACCAATCACAGTAACACAAGTCCATTACTTCCTGTCTCCATTTTCGCGCATGCATAACTCCTTCCACCATATCGCGCATGCGTGAAATCGTTTCGTTTTCGTTCCGTTTTCGTTTCATTTGCGCAAACGCAGATTTCTCCATCTCATTGTGCTTGTGTGAGGACGTCTAGACCATTTGATTGTTTCACTTTCACGCGTTGAGCTGCTTTAAGAAGGACCGCAGGTTTGGACCAAAGAACCATGATTGTGACCAACTGATTGTCAGGCGGACACACGTACCCGTAGGTAGCTACGGTCAGCCCTAAGGCGAAACAGGAGGCTGGAACCCTAAATGCGATACCAGTCCTTATAGTCGGCTGGGTTACGCAGTAGCTAGAAGTGAACCAATAAGGCAGGGACGTAGGCAAGGAAGATAGGAACCAGTCCTTAGGGTGGCTGGTATAGAAACAGGACAGTACGGAGTACCAGAGAGTGTACGTCAAGCTAGTACACGTAGGTAAACTGATATGCTTAGGTAGATACACAAGTAACCAGAAAAACCCCGAACTCTATCACAGCACCAGTCCTTGAGGTGGCTGGGTTAAGTGATAGCGAATAGTAAATCAGTACAGTACACAGGGAAAAACCAAATGCAACGTCAAATACATAAGCCGGGTCAGAGGGATACGGAGATACTCAAAGTCGGTCGCCAGAAGCCAGGTCATACACAGAAAGTCAAATAGGAAT